>MBAC02008163.1:0-24443 GCA_001712635.2 Nothophytophthora sp. Chile5
TGAGCACGGGAACGTGCGTCAACTCGCGCTGCGCCTGCTCCAAGCCGGCGTTCTGGGGCGGCCCGCGCTGCACCACGTCTCTCGGGGAGGTGGGCACCTCCGTGAGCTTAAAGCAGCGGGTCTACGGGCCTCCCATGGAGATGACCGTGGTGGCAGCGGGCGTCATCCTGATCGCGACTATCGCGTCCGTCTGGATGTCGATGCGAGCGCTCGATATGGACATTATCCAGGCGCGGCTTATTGCCGAGAAGAAACGCATGACGACGCCGGATCACAGCCCTCCGTGGCTGGGCCCCAGGGACAACTACAGCGAAAACTTCGTGTGACTAGACTCACTTCATCTAGAGTTCCAAAGCTAAAAGACTGTACAATAATGAAATAACAACCTCTGAAGCGAAAGGATATGCACCTTTCCTTTGTCAAACGTATACTAATATAATACATGCACAGTTCTATTGTATACACGGTCTGTAAGTTTGGAATATATTACCTCGTACATTTCCATAAAAATCTGGCAGTCATTTACTTATTTAAATTGCAGTTTGTATCCTCGAGGAATGGACACAACTGCTTGGACAGTGGTGAACTTCAACTGAGAATCTTTGGAACGAGAAAAGTGGTTATCCAAGTACCGGTACTTGTATTACAGCAACCCTGTCTACACTGACCATACCGGGCACCTCCAAGTCTTTGCTGCTCGGACGTCGGGTTCGTGACATAACTGCACCGTTGCGAGCCACAAGAGCAAAGGCATAAGCTCTCAGGGGGAGCAGTCGAACTGGTTCCTTGTGGCACTTAGCAGCCGTCGCCACCTGCGATCACGAGGCACGACGTGCTGTCGAAGATGGCCATGATGTTGGTCATCACCGACCAGATCAGCGAGAAGCACAAGTAGAACACCGTGAGGCCACCGATAATCTTGTTGGAGCTGCCCGAGCGGATGAGCTCCTGCGTCGCCACCTTCTGCTTGGGCAGCAGGAACAGGAACACCCACGAGAAGATGGTCATGGCGTACATGATGATGATCGTATACGTGATGTCCGAGCGCACGGAGTGGTCGTCGATCTGCACGCGTTCGTTGGTGATGTTGAAGGGAGCGTCGATGACGAGCGTCAAGGCCGTGGCGAAAGGCGAGGCGATGTTGGTGACCGTGGTCACGAGGCCGTAGACTGCACCTTCATTGCCAAGTCCAGCGAGCTCGACTGTCACGAAGGTGGAGATGATCCAGCCGATACCGTACGGTAGCTGCACCGCGATGGGAGGGCCCAGCCAGAACCATTGGCTACGGAAGACGTCCCACACCACGATAAGCGAGCAAGCGCAGTCCACCACGATGACCATGGCGCCCGTGAACACGATCATCCAGCGCCAGTTCCAGTGCAAACCCCACTTGGATGTGACGAAGATGCCGAGAGTGAAGAGCAGGTTGCTCAGGATGTCGCTAAGCGTGCTGTTGATGGGAGTGACGCCCACCATGTAGGATTGCACGAGCGAGTTGGCTGTGTACGTGATGTTGGCGAAGACGCCGCTGAAGAAATTGTAGGCGATGACCTGGTACATGGCGCGTGTGCAGAGCAAGTTCCAGAAGGCGCCGATGTACTCGTGGAAGTTGGCGCGCGGCTTCTTCTCTTCCTTGATGAAGAACCACGTGATGGGGAGAATGGGTGCCGTGAGCACCGTCATGATGATCATGAGCTCGGAGAAACTGAGCGAGAAGTCGAAGTCGCCGCCGTACTCTTCACCGTTGAAGGCGAAACCCACCAGGATCTCACCCAGGATGACCACGACCGTGCGCACCATGTAAATCGTGGACTGGGTCGTGCCGCGCTTCTCTAGTGGCTCACGTTGCGCCAGTTCGCACGTGATACTGTCGGCGCAGACGTCCGACATGACGTAGCCAAACGCGGCGAAGAACATGAGCATCACGTACTTGGCACCTTGTGTCGACGCGTCATAGTTGATTCGGGACGTGATCTCGTCTGTGTAGTCTGTTGGAGAGATGTCACGATCCGATGAGACCGTGTAGTACGGCTTGCCGGCTGGCATACAGGCCATGACCAACAGCATGATGAGGCAGATAGTCCAGCCAATGAGCATGTACGGACGACGACGGTAGCCGAAGAGCGGCAGACAGTCAGACAGAATGCCGTAGAAGACCTTGAAACTCCACGGGAGCACCACCAGCGTCTGGGCAGTGGTCACCTGCGCGCCGGAACAATTCAAGTACTGCTGCAGGAACGGATAGATCGTCGACGGCAGCATGCCGTACACGACGCCGACGGTGGCGTATTGGAACAGCAGGCCAATGTGGTCCTTGCTCATGAGGTTGGGCATGCCACCCTCACGGATCGCACCCGCCTCGCCGCCGATAGGGAGCGAGCCTATCGGGGCAGTCTCGGGGGTCTTGGCGCTTGTATAGCCGTCCTCGATGTCCTTGACTTGCGAAGCGCCACTCACGTACGAAAGACGCTGGTGGACATCCAGGTCGTGTTTGCTTGGGCCTGCGCCCGTGCCCTTGTGCATTGCCGGCATGACAAATGGAGATGTCGAGGTCCCGTTTGTAGCAGAGCACTGGGTTGCAGAGAGGAGCTGGAGCTTGTCGACTCCCGAGCAAATTGAGGAATGAGCGACATCGATGCATTGCCAGCTGTGACCCTGCGGAACAGGGGCTGGCCGACTCCCTTAGCGACGAGGGCGTTGTGCTGCGACTGGTATGCGAGTGAGGGCGATGAGCGCGAAGCGAGGACCTCGGGTCGCCTCTCACAAGCTTGATGCGTGTGTGCATGTGCCAGGTAGTAGTAATGTGCTTGCCAAACGACGCCCTAATCAGGCTGTGTTAGGATTCCTGATTGAGTATAAGTGGGACCGATTATTTAATCTTTTCCGTCACAACACATATAATAATACCCTGCTAAATAAAATAGCCATAGGATTCACATTTCCGAGTCAACCGCTAGACCTCAAGACCCTTCGAAGCATGATGCATGCAGTCCACCGCGAGAACCGGCGTGATGCAAAATGCATTCGCACTGAGGTAAAGGGGCCAGCTCCCAGACAAGGCCGCAGATTGCAACCGTCTGTTCACGGCGTGACCGGCAGCCACCTCGCAGATCTGGGCCTCGACATGTTAGACGCGAAAGGATTGAACTGCATCAGAGCAAATCGGCGGTGGAAACCCTAAGAAGACAAGGAATCGACTGTCCACGTATGCCCTAAACCACCCA
Organism: Nothophytophthora sp. Chile5; assembly: GCA_001712635.2. Classification (NCBI taxonomy): domain Eukaryota; phylum Oomycota; class Peronosporomycetes; order Peronosporales; family Peronosporaceae; genus Nothophytophthora; species Nothophytophthora sp. Chile5. The sequence continues at coordinate 3,225 of MBAC02008163.1, forward strand.
CTCAATTCGCCGGCTATGAACACCACAGGCATCACGGACTCACTTCGGCGACAGGAGCCGCTTGCAACACGCATGCAAGACGCTCCTCTGGCCCTGGGAAACGTACCAGGAAGCTTATCGACCTGTCACGCCGAGCGGTCTCCTTTAATTCCCCCGAGAAGGAGATTAAATCGCTGCTCTTTCCCTCTCTCTCGAATACTCCAGGATTCACCAAACTTCAGAAGACTTGCACTGAGGACGGAACAGGGAGTAGATGAACTTGCTTCCAATTGGCAGGTGTGTATGCATCGGCTTGCACGAGCACAGGAACACAAACAACCAGTCGTCGATTGCTTCAAGACTCCCGTTATTCTATTATAATTGGCGCTGTGTACGCTGCGTTGTTCACTGACCTGCGCTCTCGTCGACGCACGGCGCGTCAAACAGACTGAGGCGGCCAGCTGGCAAGCGTTTGTGCCGGTGGTGGATGGTCTGCAACACGAACGAGAGAGAGGCAACCACACAGAACCCCCCCCCCCCCCCCTCAAAACCTGCGTTTCGTCTTAAAGCTTGCGAAGAATTCTTGCATTTTGCCAAGCTCGCTCTTGAACGGCGAGGCCACTTTTAGTCCTGGGCCATCCAATCACATCAGACGTCCAATCATTCTCGGCGGAGAAGTATACGTTGGGATGAGAGAAGAGAAGGTGGTGGGAGCGATCGTCAATTGCAAGCACCTTCCATCACCCCACGATCTGTTGAGAGCGTAGCAGAGACTGCAAGCGCAGATGCTTCTCTACAGTTGGGCCCACAGATCGTTTTCGTGTGGAGTATTGTTCATTTGCGCCATATTGAAGTGCGTAGGGGGCGTTTGACTGGGCCGGCTATGATCCGCGCAGTCATCGCTCGTTCTTGCTCTCGCCTTCCTTCTTTTTCTCGGGGTGACCGAGGTCAACATGACTTCCTTCGACATGTACAAGCTCTGCGCAGGGCCGTCAACTTAGAGCAACACGAAGAAAGAGTAGACCAGGACGACGACAAGTACAGCCCAGGCTTTTGCTGTCGAGCGCTGATGAAGCACGCGTCGATGTGAGCTCGGGCTCAGACTTGGATTCCGTTCTTGGTGTCGATTTTGTTGGCATGGCCAATATGCGGCTTCAATGAAAGACAAGGCAATGAAACGGGGCGGTAAAGCTTCCGACGCCTCCTATTCCTGGGATCTCGTTGCGTTTTGGACCCGTTGATCCCACGTTGAAGGTGAGCATCTACTTCCACCACTGAGTCTCTGCAAACAGGCACCACTCAACCAAGAATAGGATGGATTCAACCCAACGTGCACGAGAAACAATTTGCTTTCATTAGCTGCATGCATCGGAACACGCCCCAAAGAGGAACTTCCGCAAGAATATACTGCCGATCGCGAGCAACGCGTTGGTGCGCGAGGTCTCTCGATGGTTCTCGGTTTTAGCAGCCAGTGCCGCCAGCGATAATGAGACACGACGTGCTGTCGAAGATGGCCATGATGTTGGTCATCACCGACCAAACCAGCGAGAAGCACAGGTAGAAGATCGTCAAGCCGCCAATGATCTTGCTGTGGCCTCCCTTGCGGACGAGCTCCTGCGTCGCCTCCTTCTGCTTGGGCAGCAGGAACAGGAACACCCACGAGAAAACGGTCATGGCGTACATGATGATGATCGTGTACGTAAGATCCGATCGGATCGAGTGGTCGTCCGTCTGCACGCGAGCGTTCGTGATGTTGAAGGGAGAGTCGATGACGAGCGTCAAGGCCGTGGCGAAAGGCGAGGCGATGTTGGTGACGGTCGTGATGAGACCGTAGACGGCGCCTTCATTGCCCATTCCAGCGAGCTCGACTGTCACGAAGGTGGAGATGATCCAGCCGATACCGTACGGCAGCTCCACCGCGATGGGAGGGCCCAGCCAGAACCACTGGTTGCGGAACACGTCCCAGACTGTGATGAGCGAACACGCGCAGTCCACGATCATGACGACGATCCCCGTGCCCACAATCATCCAGCGCCAGTTCCAGTGCAGACCCCACTTGGACGTGATCATGATGCCGAACATGAAGAGCAGGTTGCTCAGGATGTCGCTCAGCGTGCTGTTGATGGGCGTGACACCAACCATGTACGACTGGACGGGGGAACTGCCGGTGTACGTGATATTGGCGAAGATGCCGCTGAAGAAATTGTAGGCAATCACCTGGTACACAGCGCGAGAACATAGCAAGTTCCAGAAGCTCGTGACGTACTCGCGGAAGTCAGCACGCGGCTTCTTCTCCTCCTTGATGAAGAACCACGTCATGGGAAGCACCGGCAGCGTCAGCACCGTCAGGATGATCATCAGCTGCGGGAAACTCAGTGAGAAGTCGAAGTCGCCACCGTATTCCGCGCCGTTGAAGAAGAATCCCACCAGGATCTCACCGAAAATCACGACACAAGTGCGCACCGTGTAGATACACGACTGCGTCTTGCCACGCTTGTCCAGAGGCTCGCGCTGCGCCAGTTCACACGTGATACTATCGGCACAGACATCCGACATCACATAGCCGAAGGCCGCGAAGAACATGAGGATGACGTACTTGGCGCCTTCCGAGGGAGCATCATAGTTGATTCGAGCTTCGATCTCCGACGTATAGTCGGCTGTGTCGATGTCGCGGTCCGAGGAGACGGTGTAGTACGGCTTGCCAATGGGCATGCAGGCCATGATGAGCAGCATAATGATACAGATCGTCCAGCCGATGAGCATGTACGGACGACGACGGTAGCCGCAGATCGGGAAACAGTCCGAGATGATACCGTAGAAGACCTTGAAGCTCCACGGAAGCACCACGAGGGTGTCGGCCGCAGTCACCTGCGCGCCGGAACAGTTGAGGTACTCTTGCAGGAACGGGTAGATGGTTTCGGGCAGCATGCCGTACACCACGCCGACCGCAGCGTATTGGAAGAGCAGCCCGATGTTCTCCTTGCTGGTCAACACGGGCATGCCGCCTTCACGGATCGCGCCGCCCTCCCCACCAGTCGGCACCGCGCCGATCGGGATATGCTCGGGGGTCTTGGCGCTTGTGTACCCCTCCTCGATATCCTTGGATTGCGATACGCCGCTGATAAACGACAAGCGCTTCGGGATGTCGAGATCGGCATTATTCGGCCCACGACCGGTGCCGTTCAATGCTGCAGGCATGACGACAAGTGGCTTGCTCTTCTTCTTGAGGTAAGGCGATGGAGAAGTGGAGGACACTTGGGCAGTCCCGAGGAAATCGAGGAATGAGCAAGTGGTGGAGCTTGATTGAATGCCTGCGTGCGTACGCCGCCGCCTGGGGACGAGAGAGCGGAGACCTCAACGAAATCGGAGATCAAGACGCGTTGTATGGGACACAAGAACAGGCCTGGTGGAGCCAAAAGGATACGTTTGATGGCCAAACATCTCCTCCAGGTCTTGACCTCCGTCAACAGTTCAATATGCTCGCTATCGGCGTCAACGTTGGACTTGCAGGGTTTTCGTCTCCATGGACATCCTCACGCTATAACCTCTGAAACGTAATGCTGCGGTCGAATCAATCACCGCTCGGTTGCCAAACGCTGTGCTGGGCGGATCACAGCTACCTCTAGAACCTGATGATCGGTCTTGAGAGCGGCCATGGGAGATGGCCGCGAACGACTCGCAAGCATGTCGGGGCTGCGGGGGAGACGGAAGCTGGGTGTGATCCTAAATGCACTCCGCCCTTGGTCATGCGGTCGAGCTACATGCCCGAAGCCAGGCTCTCTTGGCACTTGGGAGGGAACGCGAGAAGTTCAAGCATGGAGCCGATCACCTCGTCCGCATGGATGCTAATATTGGGCCTTGCAGTGATTCTTCAAGACGATTCTGTCGAGCAGCGCTTGCCAGTTGTTTGTCGATGCTCTCAACAGGGCGTGGCTGTTCTCACGTGCCATCGACAGGTGGATTACCACGTTGTTCAGTCTCGAGCGCCGCTCGGAGCGGTGGCGAGTGAGCGAGTCCACTGGCGACTCACGACTTTGTGCAAGCGACGCCGCGAAATGGTGACGAGCCGCGCGTCGACGGGCGTTCGGGTCACTTGGTTGGCTTTCTGAGTCGACGGGGTGGCTAAGCTCGCGCTCCCCGACGCCAGCAAGTGAGCGTTGATACTGGCACGTTTGTCTCTCTTCTGGTGAGTAGCTACAAACGCTTCGTTCTGTCGTCGACATACGTGGGCTCGTGTACCGCCTCAAAGCGCTCGGGTAGACGTGCACGTACATCTGCGTCTCCCCCCGTGCAGGTGATCCAATGCAGCCAAAGGTTGCTTGTTTGCACATCAAGCCACAGCTCTTCTCGAGCGCATCACGAGATACAAGTGACCTCGTGATGCGCCAGTTGGATCGCGTATCGAAACGATCCATTTGACTCATCCCATGGACAACGGACGCGCTCTATCTGCGACACAATGACACAATTCGAGCCAAAAGTCATTCAAAACAAAGAGGAAATTCGTGTTCGTATCCTTCAGCTCAAGCGACGCGAGAAATGGAAATGAGCAGGGCGTAAAAGCAATCGACGCGCTGGAAAGGTACGACCTTCGGCTTCCGTTTAGCAGCCGGTGCCTCCGGCGATCATGAGGCACGACGTGCTGTCGAACATGGCCATGATGTTGGTCATGACCGACCAGATGATCGCGAAACCCAGATAGAACACCGTGATGCCGCCCATGATCTTGCTCTTGCCTCCCTTGCGGATCAGCTCTTGCGTCGCCTCCTTCTGCTTGGGCAGCAGGACCAGGAAGACCCAAGAGAACGCGGTCATGGCGTACATGATGATGATCGTGTACGTGAGATCCGATCGCACGGAGTGGTCGTCCGTCTGTACACGTTCGTTGGTGATGTTGAAGGGACCGTCGATCGCGAGGGTCAACGACGTGGCGAAAGGCTGCGCCACGTTGCTCACGGTCGTGACGAGACCGTAGACTGCCGCTTCATTGCCGACTTGAGCCAGCTCGACCACGCAATACGTCGAGATGATCCAGCCGACGCCATACGGGAGTTGCACGGCAATCGGCGGGCCCAGCCAGAACCACTGGCTGCGGTAGACGTCCCACACTACGATGAGCGAGCACAAGCAGTCCACCACAATGACGAAGGCGCCTGTGAATATGATCATCCAGCGCCAGTTCCAGTGTAATCCCCACTTGGACGTGATCATGATGCCGAAAGCAAACAGCAAATTGCTCAGGATGTCGCTCAGCGTGCTGTTGATTGGCGTGACCCCCGCCATGTAGGATTGAACAGGGGAGTACCCCGTGTACACGATATTGGCGAAGATCCCAGCGAAAAAGAGGTAGCCAATGATCTGATACATGGCTCGGGAACACAGGAGTGTCCAGAAAGCGCTGATGTACTCGCGGAAGTCAGCACGGGGTTTCTTCTCTTCCTTGATGAAGAACCACGTCATTGGGAACACCGGGATGGTGAGCACCGTCACGATGATCATGAGTTGCGGGAAACTGAGCGAGAAGTCGAAGTCGCCGCCGTACTCCTCGCCATTGAAGAAGAATCCGGTGAGTAGCTCCCCGAAGATCACCATCCCCGTGCGAACCGTGTAGATGCATGACTGCGTCTTGCCACGCTTCTCCAGAGGCTCGCGCTGCGCCAGTTCACACGTGATACTATCGGCGCAAACGTCCGACATCACATAGCCAAACGCGGCCAAGAACATGAGGATGACGTACTTGGCGCCTTCCGAGGGAGCGTCATAGTTGATACGAGCTTCGATCTCCGACGTATAGTCGGCTGTGTCGATGTCGCGATCCGAGGGGACGGTGTAGTACGGCTTGCCAATGGGCATGCAAGCCATAACAAGCAGCATGACGAAGCAGATCCCCCAGCCAATGAGCATGTACGGCCGGCGACGGTAGCCGCAGATCGGGCGACAGTCGGACAGGATGCCGTAGAAGACCTTGAAGCTCCACGGAAGCACCACGAGTTGGTCGGCCGCGGCCACTTGGGCGCCGGAACAGTTGAGGTACTCTTGCAGGAACGGGTAGATGGTTTCGGGCAGCAAGCCGTACACCAAACCCACCGTAGCGTATTGGAAGAGCAGCCCGAGGTTGTCCCTGCTGGTCAGCACGGGCATGCCGCCCTCGCGTAGGGCGCCGCCCTCAATCTCCCCCGCTGGATCAGCGGGGCTCTTGATGCCAGCGTAGCCTTCCTCGACATCCTTGGGCTGCGACGCGCCACTCACGAATGACATACGCTTGGGGATATCCACATCGGCGTTGGCGAGGCCTCGACCAATGCTGGAGCCGGTAGGCATGGCGAAGGTCTTGTTTCTTCGTGGAGAGCGGAGCGTGGACAGAGCAGTGGGGGCACTTGAGTGATCCGAAGAAAATTGAAGAATGAGCAAGAAGCAACCGGAGGATTTTGCAGCTGCAGGGCAGCACCAAGGAAGCGGCAGACGAAGGCGTGCCCGACTCAAGGAGAGCGTCAATGAGGAGCTAGCGATACGTGTATACCATTGGTGGAGTCCTTGGCGTTGAACCTACTGTTCCCAGCCCAGAGTCTCAGAGCCAGAGCTTGAAGTGGAAACCATCTCCGCGTATACGTACCAGTACATATACAACAATACCTGGAACACTTCTTTTCTGTGCCACCATTCGCACGCCCATCGTCTCAATTTTGAGAACGGACAGCAGGCGCTGACTGCCATGTTGTCGCTGATTGCCAAGCTGTCGCTTGACTTCGGGTGGCAAGCCTCAACTGGAGCGCGGGTGGAAAAGCGGCGCTACGATTTCTCTCACTCGAAGCACAATTGAGTAAGATTGGGGAGGCCTCGGCATATCGGGCACCGTAATCGAGAAGCGTAGCCGATTACTGTCCCACTATGCGGAAGGCACAGCACCACGAAAAGGTCCCTGGCTATCGGAAACACCCAGATCCAGACCGGCGGAAGGAATATCCTAAACGGGTTCACGCACAGACGCGAGTGCGATGCTGAAGACTACAAACGACCTCAGCTGCCAGTTCGTCGTTGATCTGTGAACGCCTGGGTCTCCTGGTTCAAGACGCGATTGATCTATGATCCGTAGACATATTTCCGAACATTCTACCTGAAGGCCACACTTCGTGTGACGAGTGGCGGGTCAGAGCAGAAGGACATTCGCTCAAAGTGGTACATGAACGTTGATCCTGCTTCGCCACCCAGGCTAACACAGTCCCATTGCCTTCATCTACATGTATCAAGTCGTTTTGTTTGCACATCAGACTTCCTCCTTTCCTGGTTTCCAAGCGCATCCACAGCAGGACGCTGGAGGACGACTGCGGTGCCTCGGCATGCACTTCTGATGTCGTCTCACGGTTGGGGACAGCGAAGTGTCCTTACTACAGTATTCCTCACGAATAGCGCCGACTTATTGTACTGCTTCAAGTTGCATTCACTTCAAGTTGTGCGCATCTTATTTCAGTACTTGAAGTTCACTGCAACTACACCTGTTCATAATACACGAAAGCTTACTGGCGCTATTATCCGACTATAGAGCCCATCAACCGCACACCAAAATCAATGTGAGTGAGCTGCTGCACTACCGCCCTTGATTCCGTCTCCTTTGCTCAGTTGGATGTCTCTTTCCTTGCACAGGTGGTCACCACCTTGGCCGCCCGTATCAGCGCATCGCCGCCTCAGCAAACCTCATTCTTACTTATGCTTTTGATGCCATATTCTAAGTAAGCGGTGACGATGCTCTCTTGTTTTCATGTGCAGGTTGGCGCTTCACTTTTCTTCTTCTAATGAAGCAGCAGAAGATTCCTGAACGCCAAGGTAGCAAAGTGTCGTTGCCCTCAGCGTTACGGCAAGTCCGAGTACAAGGCAACTAAAACGTGTACAGTGTTGACCGCGCCAAGAACACCCTCATTGCAACATGACTACGAACACGTGTCTTGCTATTTTCCAAGGCAAACCAACGTGTAAAAATGCAACAAATGTACCAACGCATCAAGCCAGCCGCATAATGGACCAAGCACTAAGCCGGCAATGCATTCCGCAGCTCTTGTCACACACTTTAGCAGCCAGTGCCGCCAGCGATAACAAGACACGATGTGCTGTCGAAGATGGCCATGATGTTGGTCATGATCGACCACACCAACGAGAACGACAGGTAGAAGATCGTCAAGCCGCCCAGGATCTTGCTCTTGCCTCCCTTGCGAATCAGCTCCTGCGTCTCCTCCTTCTGCTTGGGCAGTAGGAACAGGAAGGCCCAGGAGAAGACCGTCATGGCGTACATGATGATGATGGTGTACGTGATGTCCGACCGCACGGAGTGGTCATCCGCCTGTACACGGGCGTTCGTGATGTTGAACGGTCCGTCAATCAGCAGCGTCAACGTGGTCGCAAACGGTGAAGCCACGTTGCTCACCGTCGTAATGAGGCCATACACTGCGCCTTCGTTGCCCAGACCAGCGAGTTCCACGGTCACGAAGGACGAAATGATCCAACCGATGCCATACGGCAGCTCCACCGCGATCGGAGGGCCCAGCCAGAACCACTGGCTCCGGAAGACGTCCCAAACCGTGATGAGGGAACAAACGCAGTCCACGACCATGACAACAGCACCCGTCAAGACGATCATGAAGCGCCAGTTCCAGTGCAACCCCCACTTAGACGTGATCATGATTCCAGCAGCGAAGAGCGCGTTACTGAGGATGTCACTCAGCGTGCTGTTGATTGGAGTGACACCCACCATGTAGGATTGAACTGGCGAACTGGAGGTGTACGTAATGCTGGCGAAGATGCCACTGAAGAAGATGTAGGCAATGACCTGGTACATGGCGCGACTGCAGAGAAGTTCCCAGAAACTGTTGATGTACTCGCGGAAGTTGGCGGCCTCTTTCTTCTCCTCCTTGATGAAGAACCACGTCATGGGAAGCACGGGAACTGTGAGCACCAGCATGATGATCATGAGCTGCGGGAAACTCAGTGAGAAGTCGAAGTCACCGCCGTACTCCTCACCGTTGAAACAGAAGCCCACGATAATTTCGCCAATAATGACGACGATCGTACGCGTTGTGTAGATAGCCGACTGCGTCTTGCCACGCTTGTCCAGAGGCTCACGCTGAGCCAGTTCACATGTGATACTATCGGCACAGACGTCCGACATCACATAACCGAAGGCCGCGAAGAACATGAGGATGACGTACTTGGCGCCTTCCGAGGGAGCGTCATAGTTGATTCGAGCTTCGATCTCCGACGTATAGTCGGCTGTGTCGATGTCGCGGTCCGAGGAGACGGTGTAGTACGGCTTGCCAATGGGCATGCAGGCCATGATGAGCAGCATAATGATACAGATCGTCCAGCCGATGAGCATGTACGGACGACGGCGGTAGCCGTAGATAGGACGGCAGTCGGACAGAATGCCGTAGAAGACCTTGAAGCTCCACGGAAGCACCACGAGTTGGTCAGCCGCAGTCACCTGCGCGCCGGAACAGTTGAGGTACTCTTGCAGGAACGGGTAGATGGTTTCGGGCAGCATGCCGTACACCACGCCGACCGCAGCGTATTGGAAGAGCAGCCCGAAGTTCTCCTTGCTCATGAGCACGGGCATGCCGCCTTCACGGAGCGCTCCGTTCTCGCCGCCGGGGGGTGGAGCTCCGATTGGCTGAGGGGTCTTGATGCCGACGTAGCCGTCTTCCAGCTCCTTGGCCTGCGAGACGCCACTCACCAGCGACAAGCGCTGAGGGTCAATGTCGGCATTGGCCGGGCCGCGGCCCGTTCCGGAAGGCGCAGCAGGCATGGCTTCGTCCGGATCAAGAGCTCAGGGAAAGGTAAAGTAAAGCGATTGCGGAGCTCCAAGCAAATTGGGGAATGAGGGAACTTATCAGCTCGCTCGAATTGCATCAGAGCTCTTGCGGAGCTTGGAAAGCAGAGGAGCGTAGGGAGAACAGAGCTGGTAGCACTGGGTCAAGGAATCGAGCCGTGCATTCAGGACTTGCACGATGGGAGGAGCAAGGGAGTCAACCAGAACTCTCGATGTCGACGCCCGTCAGCATCACGATACATATGCATCGTCCTCTTGGGTCGCGAGCAACGATCTCTACGAGAGGCGAACGCTCTGCAGCGGGGATGAGCGTCCCAACCGCTCGGACCGCGCACGATGCTTCCTCTCCGGCTCACTTGGACTGCGTTCGTCTCAATTGCATCGCCCTCCCAGACTGCATACGCCTGGACGTCGAACTAAATTTAGTCAGGAGTTGGCAGCAACCAGCGCCGCCGTTGAACTTGTCGCCGCGCAGAGCCGCGCAGTTATCAGAGCCTGCGAGAATTGATAGGCCAGCCGACGATCGGTTGTGATTGAGAACAGCCACATGCGCTGTCCCCTCTCAAACCAGCTGAGCGTGATGCGAAATGCACCGCTGATCAGCGCTGTGCCTGACTCTCGCCTGCGTGGAATGGCAATGGGAGCTTGCATTAGCGAGCGGACTGCGCTGATGTGCCAGCCAATCCAATCCGAAGCTGGAGGGCACTCGACAGTCCGACAGGCAGTCACGTGGAGCAACTAGGAAGCGTCGATGAGGCCACGTTGATCTCCCTGGCTCGTAGTGAGACGACACACGCCTTGTTCAAACTGGCGAGAGGAGAAGCGCAGTGCTGCGTAGGACAGTGGTGGCAACCACGAAGCCCAGCAGGTGCATTACCGCGTCGGTCACGAACGCGGAACCGTTTTGATACACGTACGCGAATTGCTGACGTCGTGCGCATCGACAAACGGAAGAATCAGGGACAGCACTGTGGACACTATAACGTTTCTTGCACGACAACACAGAGGGAAGACCATGTTGCCGCGGCTTTGCTTCAGCAGCAATCCATAAAGGAAGCATTTGCCACGACGCCAGCTGCCGACGACGCGCCTCATGACGCGCACCGAGTCAGAGCGTCAGTCGCATCGGCGATGCCTGCCAACGAGCTTCAAACGGGAGCAAGATCAATTCAATTCTAGTTCATGCTTTGCATGTTCAACAGATCCAGCCTCTCTTGACGATCGATCCCTCATGCCTTCCCAACAGATCACTCCACCCTCCTTCCATCCCCTCGTCACCTTTGGCAGACGTTCCTGATTGACCGTCAATGTCTGATCCTCGAGACGCTTTCCATTCTTCATTTCCCCTTCAGCTACACTCAGCTCTTCATACTGCAAGCCCCACCATTGGCTTGACGGTCCACGAATGACCAAGCCTGACAACAAGCGGACATCTGAATGTTGAAAGAAAATGTGATTGTATCCCAGGTAAAAGTTAAACTCGACGGTGGGCTGGCCAAGCGCCAAGATTTACATGCGGATGCTCAAGGTTCAACGACGACACAGCATCTCGAAGACCTGCTTTATACTTAGCAACCAGTGCCACCGGCGATCACGAGACACGACGTGCTGTCGAAGATGGCCATGATGTTGGTCATGACCGACCAGACGATGGCGAACGCCAGATAGAACACCGTGAGGCCGCCGATGATCTTGTTGTGGCCGCCCTTGCGGATGAGCTCCTGCGTCGCCTCCTTCTGCTTGGGCAGCAGGAACAGGAACACCCACGAGAAGACCGTCATGGCGTACATGATGATGATCACATACGTGATATCCGTCCGAACAGAGTGGTCGTCCGTCTGCACGCGAGCGTTGGTGATGTTGAAGGGGCCGTCGATCACGAGGGTCAAGGCCGTAGCAAACGGTTGCGCGACGTTGGTCACCGTGGTAATGAGACCGTAGACGGCGCCTTCGTTGCCCAGTTGAGCCAGCTCCACCGTCACGTACGTCGAAATGATCCAGCCAACACCGTACGGAAGCTGCACCGCGATGGGAGGGCCGAGCCAGAACCACTGGTTGCGGAAAATATCCCACACCACAATGAGCGAGACCGCACAGTCCACCACCATGACGACGATCCCCGTGCCCACGATCATCCAGCGCCAGTTCCAGTGCAGACCCCACTTGGACGTGATCATGATGCCCATCATGAAGAGCAGGTTGCTCAGGATGTCGCTGATCGTGCTGTTGATTGGCGTGACGTCCACCATGTAAGAGGCCACGGGGGAGCTGGCAGTGTACGTGATGTTGGCGAAGATGCCGCTGAAGAAATTGTAGGCAATCACCTGGTACACAGCGCGAGAGCACAGCAGGTTCCAGAAGCCGGTGATGTACTCCATGAAGTTGGCGGCCTCCTTCTTCTCCTCCTTGATGAAGAACCACGTCATGGGAAGCACCGGCAGAGTCAGCACCGTCACGATGATCATGAGCTGCGGGAAACTCAGTGAGAAGTCGAAGTCGCCACCGTACTCTTCGCCGTTGAAGCAGAAACCCGTGAGCAACTCCCCGAAGATCACCATAGCGGTTCGCGTCGCGTAGATGGCAGACTGCGTCTTGCCACGCTTAGCCACAGGCTCACGCTGCGCCAGCTCAACAGTGATACTATCGGCACACACGTCGGACATGACATAGCCGAACGCCGCGAAGAACATGAGCATGACGTACTTGGCGCCTTCCGAAGGAGCGTTGTAGTTGATACGAGCCTCGATCTCAGGGGTGTAGTCAGCCACCTTAATGTCGCGATCCGAAGACACGGTGTAGTACGGCTTGCCGATGGGCATGCAAGCCATGACCAGCAGCATGATGAGGCAGACGGTCCAGCCGATGAGCATGTACGGGCGACGACGGTATCCGAAGATGGGACGGCAATCCGATAAGATGCCGTAGAAGACCTTGAAACTCCACGGAAGCACGACGAGCGTCTGCGCAGTGGTCACCTGCGCGCCGGAACAGTTGAGGTATTGCTGCATGAAGGGGTAGATGGTCTCGGGCAGCAGACCGTAGACTAGACCGACCACGGCGTACTGGAAGAGCAGGCCGACGTTGTCCTTGCTCAGCAGATTGGGCATGCCGCCAGCGCGCAGAGCGCCGCCTTCAAACTCGCCCACTGGAGCAGCATCAGGGGTCTTGACGCCAACGTAGCTGCCGTCTTCGATGTCTTTGGGTTGTGAGGCGCCACTCACGAAGGACAAACGCGTGTGGATGTCCATGTCCTTCGTGCTCGGGCCGGTGCCACCGGTCGGTCGGTTGGACGGCATGATCTCCTTGTGGTCGTGCAGCCGGAGGAGGAGGAGCGAGGTTGAGAGGAATCAAGCCAATTGAAGAATGAAAGACCTGTCACGACTCGCAAGTGCGATCTGCAGGCCCGCAAAGACGAGCAATCTGCAGACGAAGAACCGACGAACAGAAAACGGGAGGAGCGCGCACACAGAATGGGAGGCTCGCCTTGCGGAAGACCTGAAGCTTGGGGCAAGCAAGAAATGAGCCAGCGCCTCAGCATTTGGAGAACCTACGGACGGGCTCCAATACTTTTCGGAGGTGGTTCCCTCGCCAGCGGGATGCTTTCGTCTGCAGATCGGGACCGCCTGTCCTTCTCACCAGTAGCCACTCTCAAACACAGACGGAAGCATGCAGCGAGGCCCCACATATCGCCTGGGTCGGGCATCATTTTGCGCAAACGCCTACAGTGGGGGCATTGGAGTGGATGAGGGTTTTTTTTGGCCGATATTCCGAATAGGCCACGTGCATTCTAATCCCGTAAGAGCAGGGACCTCGTGTTTCTGCCCCATTGTAGTTGTGGAGCACTCAACACGTGTAACTATTTCTAAAATGAGAAAATGTGCATACTACCGTAGCATTATGAATAAACTACTAGTATTAATATAGCGTATTTTCAATTTTTAAAAATAAGAAACGATATAATATATATATATCGAGAGGCGGTTTCTCAGTCCATTTGAACTCTGTGATACGATTATCAGATTATTGTTCAACATGCTTCTTGTGACTGTGCTGTCTTTCCAACTCTTTTTGCACAATTGTTCGGGTACAGTTCGATTTAATCTTGATTCATACAGAGCCAGAAGCGTGAACGGATGGCACAAGGCACGTTACTGACAGATTGCTCCTCACATCTGTAGCCGAATGGAAGGGATGCTCGCTAACCGATGCACTCTCAGAGCGAAATGATGGCGATAACTCAACGCTTGGCCCAGTATATCTGTCCTTCTGGGATTTTACCAGATAAACTTGAGGCGGGTCACATGAGCTGGCAGGATGGGGTGAGAATACACGCAGCGCGCATCTCAGGACCCCCCCCTCAGGTCCATCATGTTGATCCCACGTATTGCACATCAAATCGCAGGTGTTCCGGAACCAGATTAACGTTGGCAGATCGCTCAATTGTCGACTACGGCACTTCGACCTCCATGGAAAGGATAACGAATTGTATTTTACAAATGCCAAAACCAAGATACCTGTAGGCTTACGTGGTGTTTGTGTCCTTGAAACCACGATCCACTACAAACTCCCTCGGCATTTGCAGAGGTCTCTAAAGATTTGGACCATGCATTTTTTCCCCCACTAACCCTGATGGGTTCGTCAACAAAGGCGTGAGTGTGAATGTAAAAAGGACAGCAAGCTTTTTAACAACCCTACCTTCTAAAATTATCATATTTTGAAGATTTCGATGCATCTTCCGAAAACAAAATACATGTACGAATTATGACGACCTTTCCGAAATGAAAACAAAAAACAATTTTGCAGTGGACATATTCAGGTGGTTTCGAAATACAACCGAGAAGTACTTAATTACTACTATGCAGCAGTAGTTAGTAACAAAGACATCGAAAGGATCTGCCGCAGTAAAGCTTGCACCAAGCTGTCCTCCTGGACTCTCCACACCTTCCGAAGCACTGCTTTACGCTTAGCAGCCGCTGCCACCAGCGATCACGAGACACGACGTGCTGTCGAAGATGGCCATGATGTTGGTCATCACCGACCAGATCAGCGCGAACACCAGGTAGAAGATTGTGATGCCGCCAATGATCTTGTTGGAGCCGCCCGTGCGCACGAGTTCCTGCGTCGCCTCCTTCTGCTTGGGCAGCAGGAACAGGAAGACCCACGAGAAGACCGTCATGGCGTACATGATGATCACCGCGTACGTAATGTCCGAGCGAATCGAGTGGTCGTCGACCTGGATACGCGTGTTGGTGAGGTTGAACGGCTGGTCAATGAGCAGCGTGAGAGTGGTGGCGAACGGCGAGGCCACGTTGTGGGTCGCAGTGACGAGGCCGTACACCGCGCCTTCGTTGCCAATGCCCGAGAGCTCGACGATAACGAAGTTGGCAATCATCCAGCCCACACCGTACGGCACTTGCACGGCAATGGGGAGGCCCAGCCAGAACCACTGGCTGCGGAAGACGTCCCAGATCGTGATGAACGTGCAGATGCCGTCGATGACCATCACAAAGCAGCCCGTGAAGACGATCATTCCACGCCAGCTCCAGTGCAAGCCCCACTTGGAAGTGATCATGATGCCGATCATGAACAGCAGGTTGCCGAGGATGTCGCTGATCGTGCTGTTGATGGGCGTGACACCGACCATGTACGACTGCACCGGGGAGCTGGCTGTGTACGAGATACCCGCGAAGATCTGGTTGAAAAAGTTGTAGGCAATCACCTGGTACATGGCGCGAGTGCAGATGAGGTCCCAAAGAGCCTTCATGTACTCCCGGAAGTTCACCTTGGGCTTCTTCTCTTCCTTGATGAAGAACCACGTGATAGGGATAATAGGAGCCGTGCAGACTGCCATGATGATCATCAACTGCGGGAAGCTCAGCGAGAAGTCAAAGTCGCCGCCGTATTCCTCGCCGTTGAATGCAAAGCCCGTGATGATCTCACCGATGATCACGACAGTCGTGCGCACAATGTAGATGCACGACTGGGTCTTTCCGCGCTTGTCCAACGGCTCACGCTGCGCCAGGTCGACGACAATGCTGTCGGCGCAGACATCGGCCATGACGTAGCCAAAGGCCGCGAAGAACATGAGGATGACATACTTGGCGCCCTGCGATGAAGCGTCGTAGTTGATGCGAGCCTCGATCTCTGGCGTATAGTCCTCAGGCGATACGTCACGATCCGACGAAACCGTGTAGTACGGCTCTCCGGCGGGCATGCACGCCATAACCAGCAGCATGACCAAACAAATCGTCCAGCCGATCACCATGTACGGACGACGACGGTAGCCGTAGATGGGGAAGCAGTCCGAGATGATGCCGTAGAAGCACTTGAAACTCCAGGGGAGCACTACGAGTGTCGCCGCAGTGGTGACTTGAGCGCCACTGCAGTTGAGGTAGTTCTGCAGGAACGGGTAGATCGTTGCAGGTAGCATGCCGTAAACCAGACCGACCACGGCGTACTGGAAGAGCAGACCGATGTTCTCCTTGCTGGTCAGTACGGGCATGCCTCCTTCACGCAGTGCACCGCCCTCAATGTCGGCCGGATCCGGAGTCTTGACACCCGTGTAGCCATCAGCAGGGTCCTTCGTCTGCGAGACACCGCTCACGTACGACAGGCGAGTCGGAATGTCCAACTTGCTGGGGGTGGCCCCCGCGGCGTGATGCATGGTTGCCATTGTTGACCAGAGCACGAAGGATCAAGTTGCTTGAGCAGGGCGCGGCGAATTCGGGAATGAGCAGGAACCGAGAAGGGAAAAATGACAAGCACTGCAAGTGAAGGATCCCCAAACGTTGAAGCATTTGCTCCAGGTGATTCAACATCCTCGAGATTGGTAAGCTGAGGGTGGAGGGAATGGTGGCTCTGCATTGACAGGTGATTTCCGTTCGTGATGTCGGGTAGCGCAGCATATCCAACCTCCAATTCTTTGATTCCCTGCGTTACCTACCTCATGATCGGGTTGGAGTCTAATTCACGGCCAGGTTGACATAACGCAAGCAAAAAATTAAAAGGAAACTTTAGTAAAATTAAAATTCCGGCTGCAGAAGCGAGCGCGTGGTCTTGTTTGGCCGCCCTTTGCACGGTGAGGTAGCAGTTGAGCCAACCAGGAGCGTTTTGCAACTGCGCGTCATTCTCGCTATCTCGATGTGCGGGTAGGCGCCTTTCTTTTTCTGCTGCATACACCGCCCACCGTCCGAGCAATTGTCGGTTGTCAAAAACGATTGTCAGGTTGAACAATTTGCCTGCAAAGTCTATTTTCTAGAGTATAACTTGTGCTGGTTTTCAGTTGTCTGCTCATTGTCGTGTACTTAGTGCAGAATAAAGGTCAACTGGCTTTGAAATACTTCGTCGTGACGGTACAACATGCGCAATATGATACTATTGTTTGAGCGGAAATGTTGCCATACTCGATGGAAATTAAGCATAAAAAGCTGTATTACAAGCAAATAAATATTCACAAACATGAAATAGCAAAGACCGCTTCCGAAACAATATCATTTTGCGAGAGAGATACTGATTTAATTGAAGCCTCGGTGAACATCCCCTCGCTCAAATGGCCACACCGCGAATCGGGGGCGATGGGAATTAGGACCCCATCACAAGCGTCCCACGTTGTGTAATCAGCAGTGGACGAGCAAACCAGCTGGAGAGATCACAGTGTGCACAGCGCGCTCTCATGTCTTGTCATGTTTGTCAACATGATGGACATGTATTCTAAAATGTTTGTACCGGTACCTGTGGCGTAGCACACTGCGGTCGAACATTCCACTAAGTTGGTAGGTTTTGAACGTGGACTGTATCAATACAGTAAATTTAATATCCGTAGTTTGCGGAAAATCGTTATAAATTTGGATTTTAATCCGGATTTAGTAAAATATTCTTCAGAACTCTTTCATTGTCCTGCTCATTGCTACAACAACAGAGCTCGAAAATGAGGAGTTCTGAAGCGACCACACACGGTACTGTAGACACAGATACTCAGAATACCACCTCTTTTTAAAAGCATCTTGTCTGTATTCATCAATACATTTTTTGAGTAATCTCATTTAGCATTTTTTTTATATAATAGAACCAGCATGATCACCACAATCTTACAATAACAGATATTGTCATGAACATGTAAAATCATTATCGTATATAATATCCGCTAAAAATATTTCTTCAAGCAGTAGAATAATGAATTTGGTGAAATACGATCCTCCACACTATTAACACTCAATCTCGGAGTCAAGCGGACCAATTTTCGTAGTGCCTCAACCCTGAATAGTGAATTCAAGACGTATGGAGCTGAAAATTTGCATGGCGAATGCACTGCGTCACAGGAGCATAGCGCGTCACCTCCTGAGCAATGGTTGCCGAGAATTTAACTCGAATGGAGCTAATTCATTAAAAAACGTACCGAATGGCCTTGGCTTTTCCATGCCCTTCCTGGTACAAATTAGTTTGAAGGAACTTGTGCGTGCAACCAAATGCTGTGAGGGAGAATGCTTGGCAGCACTCATCTGCACGATGGTATCGCAATGAAGCCGTGAAAACTGCTGCTGCAATTTGTCGCCATCTCAACTCGCTCATCTCCATTTGTTGCAGGATCGCAAATCATTCTGCCAATCATCACGCGCAAAACGCTTTTTGTAGAATGATACAATTCCAAAGATCGAGTTGACGGGAAACTCGCTCTGTTGCAAAATGTAGGAATCTATTTCTAATCGAAAAGGTGCTGACATTTGAAGGAAAAAAAAGTGTTGCTGGAGGCCAAATTGAAGGGGACATATCTCGGCGAAGAGATTGGCGTTGGATGAATGAACTTCACCACTCATGGTATATCTGTGGTGGCTTGTAGGAAATGCACTCGCCATTCGAATCTGCGCTTGCCCTGCACTTTTAGTTGTGGGTGAGCTGCGGAAAGACGCCGATCGACTCCGAGATTGAGCAACAATAGAAGTGTGTTTTTACTTCAAGTATTATACCATTGTGCAGTGCAGCACTGAGGTATGGAATGCCGGCTTGAATCGGGGTGTCGGCTTGGCAGTGCCCGAGTCCTGCCCCGTATCAGGCCGTCTAATGGCCAGTTAAACGCTGTACAATGCACACGCGCTCCACGGAGAATCGTCGACGAATATGTCGCGGGCGCGACCATTAACGTTGTCGCCGGGCGCAGGAGATGCACCACACCGCATGCCAGCGCATCTCTTGATCACCAAACAACTTCGACGCGTCCAACAAAAGCACACACGATACCAAGTATTGCACGGCGCTTTAGAAGCAATGCAACCGCTGTAACGTTGTACGAAGCCATCAAGCAGAGCCATCTTGGAGTCACAATTTCAAGACGGACCCCGCCATCACCAGGTCACAAGTGTCATCGCGTGATGCGTACGGCGCATCCCGTGACATGCAGCTGAGACCAATTCCCGCCCGCTCTTTGCTGATTCCCTCATTTCCTGCGGTGCACTGCACAGTCCCTCCATATGGGAGTCCACGGACCGAGCGATACAGCAGCTGTCGCCGAGAGAAAGGAGGGTCACATCATAAAAGGTTTCGTGTGCAGTTTTCGTCCACAATCGCGATGACGCAGTAGGCGTAGACGTTAAATGAGCCTCTTTGAGTGGCTACGATCTTGAACTTGGCCTGCTCGTGACTATGCGCACCATGACCCAGAACTACCACCGCGCTGGCTTTTGCGACGAGAGTTTGCGGCTCCTCCCGAAAAAAAGAATTTAGGGTGAACAGCAGTGGGAGGATCCAGATCGTTGTCCCGTTGGGTTGTTGGTTCCAAATTGAGGCCTGATCCATGGGCGATTGATTAGGAGCAGAAACAAGCATCGCTGCTTATCAAAAAATGAACGTGATTACTCTTGTTATCCACGCACTAGTCTCGTTCATTTTGCCAAGGTTACCACCATCTGTGTTGACGCCCCCCAGTGAGTGCCTATGGATAGCGATCTCAGGCTCCGCGGAGATATTCGAGGCCACCGTAGCTCCAAGCTCCTCCGACTGCTTCTGCGCCATAGCAACGCCATGGCGTGTTCGGCATGCGTATCTTGCGACCTGACATTGTGAGCTGTCGAGACGATGATCTCGTCATTCGCTCCCGGGCGCGGTACCATCCTCACCAGTGGTGCCTGCATAAAAGCGTATACAGATGTCACCAATACGAACTTGCTGTGAAGAGTCCGTAGTGAACGCTTTCGTTTACCATGGCAAAGTTGGGGGTCATCCAGCTATGCTATATGACGGCTGAACGGTGATAGGAAGATCCAGCCATAACCACTGACGGTCGATGTACTTCCACTGGGTCGAGGAACTCGCCTATGATACATGTGGACTGAGTCGATATCCGACCAAGTCTCGCCTCAAAGGCCAGGTGGCTTGCTCTCTGCGCGTACCACATAATTGTAGGCGCAGGCGCTGGTTATGGTATATCCAAAGGCCGCGAAACCATGGGCATGTATTCGGCAGCTTGAGATGCTTCACCATAGACGATATGACCTTTGGTTTCTGAAGTGCTATTAACCTGGTCGATCTCGCGGCCGGATGAAACCGTGTAGTACAATTCTCCGGCGGACATGGAGGCCATGGCGAGCATGAATGGTTTGCGACGGTATATCTTAGGATCTCTCTGCAGAACTGGACAACTGGTGGTGAGTAGCAACTCGTTGTTGAGTATATGACGGTATACGGGCAGGGCAGGTCTATGCTGTCAATTGTTAAACCCGCGCTAAGTACGCTTTGGTACGTATTACGTAAAACGCAGCCTCCATAAATTACGGTAACTTACGCGTTAGCGTATGTTACCGGAAAATAACAAATACTTACCGTAAGTTATTTTGCAGTTGCCAAATAGAATCGCTGCTCTAAAACTGTCGTGGAGTTATTAATTTAATCTCCAGCAAATTTGCTTCGGATCTTTTGCATTTTGTCTGAAGCACAATAATCAGACGTACACAGCCTTCAATGCAACAACACAGTTCACGGGAAGACGAGAGCTATGTCATGGTGCTGCCCGCACATATGTCTGTTATTCATGAAGTGATTCGCATAATAAAAGCGTAGATTTCGTGGTTCATTCATACTCTTCCTGTATGGCATTGTACCCGGCTGAGGCAAACTTCTGGGCTATCGTTGATGGACAGCACTTTCAGCCTCGCATGCAGTGGAGACGGGTTACTTAATCTCCGCCAGCTGACGCGGGGAGCATCATGATGCGAGCAGCAAATCCGTAACGACGCCTTGGGATGCTAAGGGAGTGAGTTGCCACAAAGGTTGTGCCCATCATGACGGTCTCCACTCACTCACGGACTATCCTCGATGCCAGTGGAGTCAAGGAAGCTTCTTCCTGTCCCTCGACCTGGCGACCGTTTTCAGGCACCACCGCAGATGTCATTCTGGCATTTGCCACCGCCCGCACACGCGACCACCTTCCGATTTCC
>MBAC02008164.1:0-18483 GCA_001712635.2 Nothophytophthora sp. Chile5
ATACTGTCACTTTCGTAGACACGTCCATACCACTGCATGGCATTATCGAAAACGCAAAATCCACGAAAAACGCGCTGAAAAAAGCGGAAAGTATTGAGTTGAATGAATTTTGTACCCGTTTACACATGGGGTCCTCCGTCAAACCATATTATTGGTATGGCACGGTATCAACTTCAACGGGAGTGCAAAATGAGGTTTTATCAAGCCGAATCCCTTTGAGGTGAATCTCCTCTCGCCCAACGGTTGGCTACGAACCCATTATCCCCATCCCTCCCTGCGTCATCATTGGTCATAAAGCTCGCAGTTCTCGTTCCGGATTGGCTAATATCCCTCACTAATGCTCTGAAGCCCCGAATCTGAACACGCCATTCGCGTCGAGGAGCTCCGTCCGCCGCACTCCCGCTCTCCCCCGTTCCTGCGCACCCGAGACCTCCTTCCTCATCATGGCCGCCACCAACGAGCACCTGACACACGCCATCGTGGGGCTGGGCAACCCGCTGCTGGACATCTCGGCCGACGTGGAGCCCGCGTTCCTGGAGAAGTACGGGCTGAAGCTGGACAACGCCATCCTGGCGGACGAGACGCACGTGCCGATGTTCGAGGAGCTCACGACGCGCTTCGAGCCCGTGTTCGTGGCCGGCGGCGCCACGCAGAACAGCATCCGCGTGGCCCAGTGGATGCTCAACAAGCACAACGCCACGGCCACGTCGTTCTTCGGCAGCGTGGGCAAGGACGCGCACGGCGCCAAGCTCAAGGAGTGCGCCCAGGCCGACGGCGTCAACGTGCACTACCTGGAGCACGCCGACATCAAGACCGGCACGTGCGCCGTGTGCGTCGTGGACTCGGAGCGCTCGCTGGTGGCAGACCTCTCGGCCGCCAACAGCTTCCACCATGACCACCTGGCCAGCCAGCGCAGCCAGGACATCATCAACAAGGGCAAGTTCTTCTACTCGGCCGGCTTCCACCTCACCGTCTCGCCCACGTCCATGATGACGCTGGCGGAGCACGCGCACGCCAACAACAAGGTCTTCATGCTGAACCTGTCGGCGCCGTTCATCGTGGAGTTCTTCAAGGACCCGTTGATGGCCGCCATCCCGTACGCGGACTTCGTCTTCGGTAATGAGAACGAGGCCAAGACCTTCGGCAAGGTGCACGGCTGGGGCGAGGATGTCAAGGAGATCGCGCTCAAGACGGCGCAGCTGGCCAAGGTCAACGGCTCGCGCTGCCGCACCGTCGTCTTCACGCAGGGCGCCGACCCCACGATCGTCGTGTACCAGGGCGAGACCTACAGCTTCGCCGTCCCCAAGATGGCGGCCTCGACTATCGTGGACTCCAACGGCGCCGGCGACGCCTTCGTGGGCGGGTTCGTGTCCCGTCTGGCGCTCGGCAAGCCGCTCGAGGACTGCGTGAACGCCGGCCACTGGGCCGCGCAGATCGTGCTGGCTCGCTCGGGCTGCACCTTCCCGGAGATCTGCGAGTACAAGGACTAATCGTCTCGCGCCCATTTGCCCGTCATCGGCCCATCGCGCGCCAATATGACATGAGAAGTTTGAAGGCGGCAAAGCCCCGTGGTCCGTCTCATTCCCGTGGCGGTGCGAGTGCCTCTCCAGCAACTTTCGCAGGCGACGCGTTGCCAGCCGCAGCGCTTTCCCTCGAAGGAAGAACCACCTCCACAAATAGACGAGCGCTTCGGCGCCTTGTGTTGCCTCCCCATGCTGCAGCTTTGCCTGTTGGTTCTCTCGCGTCTGATCCCTGTCATCCATGCTTGCTCCGTATAAATAGCAGGTGCCACTCACTCCGTCTGAGCTGCTCGAGAAGCGTCGACATTCCGCATTCGCTTCGCCTCCTGCAGCTCTCCGCCGTCTTCATCGGCAGTGACGGAGCCATGTGCGCGTCCAAGACGAGTGGATATCAAGGCTTCAAGTCGTTCGCGGCGCAGAATTGCGCGACGCTCAAGCCTGGAGAGAGCTACGAGCAACGCGCCACCAAGTTTTCGTCCATGGGCTCACGGATCATCGCGCCGCCCGTGCTGAACCGCGTGGGAAGACACTCGCACGAGTCCGTGGCCATGCAGAACGGGCAACTCGTGCAGCCGGAGCACTATCACTTGCCTGACCGTCGCGGGGTCAGCGTCAACGAGAAGCGACCGGAAGCCAAGCCGTTTATCACGCCCAGTACGTACCAACGCGACTTCCCAGCGTACGACGAAGAGCGTCGACGTGTGCTTCGTCTGTCGCTCGAGGACTACGAGACGGCGTTCCTGACTGTAGCCAAGCAGGAAAGTCCACAGCAGCAGCGTCAGACCATTCGACTGGCTCAAGTGCCGACAGTTCTTCAGCTCGCATTGGGCGACGCCGCCGTGCCTCGCGTTGTCAGCGTCTTCGTCAAGTTCCTCGATCGACGCGGCAGTGAACGGGACTTCATCACGTGGGACCTCTTCTGCCAGGCTGTGGACCACGCCGACGACTTGTTCGAGTACGAACTGACTCGAGGCAAGGCAACGGGATCTGCCAGCTCAACGCACGGAGCCTGGAGCGCTGGCCACGTCGCATCGGCCATCCAGTCCTCGACGCCCCACAGCAGCTATCGCAAGGACTTCGGTGGCTACGGGGACAACCCTCGAGAGCGGCCGTACATGCGCAAGCGCGGCATGGCGTCCACCACGAGCGACTTGAATCCGGGAAC
The DNA here is from genome assembly GCA_001712635.2 of Nothophytophthora sp. Chile5. NCBI lineage: Eukaryota > Oomycota > Peronosporomycetes > Peronosporales > Peronosporaceae > Nothophytophthora > Nothophytophthora sp. Chile5. The sequence continues at coordinate 2,686 of MBAC02008164.1, forward strand.
GAGTCGAGCCACCAATCAGATGCCTGGGTACTCGGGTTTCCTGCCGCTCACGACGCACAATCCGCAGGCGGTGACTCAAGCCAGCGGTCCGGAAGAGATCGAGACGCTGCATCCGACGCCTCGAGTGGCCCTCCGACTGTTCCACAGCGATAACATCCCAGGCTACACCGGCCACAAGCCGCTGGAATGCGTCAACTACCACGGAGAATGCCGCGCCGGATGCGACCCCACCACCACCACGGGCGACAGCTACCAACCACACCAATAGGCTGCATCTGGAACTCGCTCGCTTGCCGCTCCTTTATATTGTAATCGTGCCAGCACGCACCCTTCGAAATCTGCCTTGTTCTGAACTTGCCGTTCGTATTGCGATGGTCATCAATTAGTCACGAGGTAGCAGGCGGCAGGTACTCCAGCAGGTCGGTGACGAATGCTGAGCCGTCGAGGATGCTCGTCGACGCGATGACCAACTCGACCGGGTCTACAAATACAGCAATGAGCTCAAGTCAGTCAGGCCACATCCCCACAACATCCACAGTCAGCCAAGAGACTGTTCCTTACAGAACGATGCGATCCACCGCAGTGCTGCGATCTCCAGGAAGGTCACGCCTCCAACGAAGGCCACCACGACCACCGGTTTCCTTTTGGGCTTGCTCTTTTTCTTCTTGCTGTCTGTGGATCTGGCTCCGTCCGTTTCCGAGAGATGCACCTCGGCACGTGGACCTGGCAGCCGCCGCATAACGTGGTCGAGGCCTCGCCAATGCCCGTTTTTCAGGATTTCTTCAACCAGGCGACAGGAAATCGGTTCGTACCCGGCTGTGACGAAGGCGGCGTTCTTGGGATTCTTCACATTGACCTCCAGATCAATCACCGACAGACACTTGGCAACGTATTGAAAGGACGACTCTGGCTCCTCCAAGCTGAGCATGAGAGGACGAGGAGACCGCTCGTAAAGCAGTCGCAGTTGTGCCAGATTATCGAGGGAGAAGAGCAATTCGTGACCGTAGGCTCGAACCAGATGCAGCTTCGACCGCTCCAGATCCCGTCGGGTCAAGCCGTCGTTCACGACGCAATACAAGCAAAGCAGTCGCAGCACTTTGCTCAGCTCCTCGTGCCGAAAGATGAGGTCTTCGATCGCCTCGAGCGCGTCATCTGCTTGGTCCATGATGCCTCGCTCCAGCTGCCAGAGTTCTCGAAACGGTTTGCTCGATGTAGTCATCTCCAAGTGCTCCAGTAAATTCACATGCTGCTCGATCGCTTGCTGCGCTGCCTTCATCTGGGGCACCGTCTTCACGAACTCGTTCACTTCTGCGGCTGTTGCCGTCGCGCTTGCGCTCTGAAAGTCCGTAAACTTCTGTTTAATAGCCACCGCCTGGGCATTCAGCACTGCTGGGAGGGTGTGGATGTGCTTGTCTCGGATTGCTTGAAACACTTCGTCAGCGGAGCTGAGTGCTACCGGAATAGGCACATCACTGGCGCTGTCGTCCGCTTTGAGGATCTGCGGGGTCACGCTAATGAAGCCATCTTGGATCTGTATCACCTCGTCCAGTAGTGCCTCGTACGTGAGTGGCGTGGACAGCACAGACGCGAAATCGACGCTGCGATCCAGCAAGATCAGCGTGTCGAGCCGGGAGCGCGAGCCTGTCGACGTCGTCACTCCTGTCTCCGAGGCAGCCTCGCTCACTACACCGAGACCACTGGCATCCAGCTCCATCAGGTGATTCAACACCAGCATGGCCATCTCGCCCTTGTACTTGATGCTCGTAAACTTCCCATACGATTGCTGCAACCAGGTCAATGCCATCGCCATGTCCACCAGAGCACTGGTATCCTTAGCCACGGCACAGTTATATAGACATCGTTGATAGCCGAGCGTCAGCAGATCTGTGTCTAGAGGGACGAACCCCATGGGGAATACTCCAGTCTGGAAGCGACTTCTCCTATGGTGGCAATTGAGCGCTTGGTCGCACAATGTAGTCCACTTCCCAGTCACATAGAGGAACAACTGGCGTCCAGTCTCCTCGTGATCGCGAGTTAGCAGCATCTCCGCGTGTTCTGCCACGGCTCGGACATCGCTAACGTGTGCAAATGACAGGTAAACGATGCTACTGGCCTCCGATACAGTGGCCACGTCGTCTGTGAGCTCCATGCACTCGACCACGTGATGCTTCTTGAAAATCCCCAGTCCGTCGACGAAGACGTGCGTCAATAGCGCCGCCAGGCGCTTCGTGAGCACCAGCGTCACCTGCTCGGCACCCGCATCCTTCAGGATTTGTATCAGTGCGTGCTCGTAGTCGTCTCGCAGCTTCTGCAGCGGCAACACGCCCTTGTCGAGCGCCGGGAGCTTCACCATGAGTCGAGGGAGGAATGCTCGCGCTCTTTCAAGATATGACGGATCGTCAGTGACTACCAGGTAGTCGCAATTGACAGAAGATACGGACAGAATCGGCAAGTTTTAGCTTCCCTTCTTGCCAATACCAGCATGTATGCAGCATCTCCATCGTGGAACAAGGGGTAGAAGCGTAAAAGATTATCAAATCAAGGTGTAATCATGTTGAAGTGTCCTGGCCTGGGAGCTTCCAGGCTCTTGGGTTCTCCGCGTTGATCACCAAATGGCCAAGACCAGCTCAAGCGTTCAATGGAGCAACGAACGCCTCGCCTCTAGTCGCCCGCGTGGCGCGTGATGTACGTGAGCAGGTCGATCCGCGTGACGACGCCAAAGATGACGGACTTGGTCTCGGTGGCGCCGCCCTTGCGGATGCGCTTCTGCTCCGTGACCACGAGCGCAAAGTGGTCGCGGTCGAAGATGCGGCTGAGGTCGTACAGCGACGTCTGCGGGTTCACCTGCTTGAACTGCGTGTACATGGCCTTGGCCACGGCGTCCGTCGGGTGGACGCGGCCGGGCATGAGCTGCGCGATGAGGTTGCCCTCGGACACGACGCCCACGATCGAGTTGTCGTCCGCCACCACCGGCAGGTTGTCGAAGCCCTCCTTCTTGAGGATGTCCACCGCCTCCTTGCACGTCAGGTCCGGCGTGATGGTCACGGGCGCCTGCAGCAGCAGCTCCGACACGTTCTTCTTGGCCCACCACGCGGCGCTCAGCACGCTCTTGGCCATGTCGGCCACGTAGCCGTGCTCGTACATCCAGTCGTCCGACAGGAACTTGGACATGTAGTTGCGCGTCGAGTCGGGCATCACCACCACGCAGCGTTGGCCGCGCTTCAGCGTCTTGGCAGCTTGCAATGCCGCAGCCAGCGCCGACCCGCACGACCCGCCGCAGAGCAACCCTTCTTCGCGAATGAGACGACGAGCCAGAAAGAACGACTCCTGGTCGTTCGTCTTGATCCAGCGGTCCACCAGCGACCGGTCCAGCACCTCCGGGATGAAGTCGTAGCCGATGCCTTCCACCTGATAAGGTTTCAGTCGGCTCTCGTCATTGAGGTGCTCGGGTTCCGCCAGGATCGAACCGATCGGGTCGGCGCCCACGACAATGCACTCGGGACACTTCTCCTTGATCTTTCGAGCCACGCCCGACAGCGTGCCGCCCGTGCCAGCGCCCATGACCACCATGTCCACGCGGCCGTCACACGCATCCAGGATCTCCTCGGCCGTGCCGTCGTAGTGCGCCAGCGGGTTGGACGGATTGCTGTACTGGTCCAGGATGTGCGCGTTCGGGATCTCCTTGACGAGCCGCCGCGCGACGCCAATGTGCGACTCGGGCGAGTCCCAGGCTGCCTCCGTGGGCGTGCGGATGATCTCGGCACCCAGCGCCTTCAGCATATCCACCTTCTCCAGCGACATCTTCTCGGGCAGCGTGATGATGATGCGGAAGCCGTAGAGCGCGGCCGCCAGCGCCAAGCCGATGCCCGTGTTGCCTGAGGTGGGCTCGATGAGCGTGTCGCCCGGCTTGATGCGGCCCTGCGCCATGGCGTCTTCGATCATGCGCTTGCCGATGCGGTCCTTCACCGACCCGCCGGCGTTGAAGAACTCGCATTTGGCCAGCAACTCGCACTCCAACCCGGCCTTCTTCGAGATCTGCAGACGACAACAGCGCTTGCTTAATACCCAGAGCCGTCATAGACTCGACACAGAGAGCGAGACGCACCGTGTTCAAGCGGACCAGTGGCGTGTTGCCCACGTGGTCGAGGATCGAGTTCAGGATCTTGGGCGGCGTCGTGCTACAGAGAACAAAAGGTGAGAACGCCACTTGCCGGTGTTTACAAGGCGCCAGGAGAGCGGAAACGCACCGTTCGCGGTGCACGTGCGCGGTCTGGACGAAGCAGGTGGCTGGGGAGGCACACGCGCTGCCGCTGGAGACCTGCAGGCCCGAAGGAAGAGCGGAGGAAGGAGACGAAGCCATCGGGATCTCGATCGATGATGAGCTTTTCGCAAAGTGATCTCCACACTCGACAGCACGGAAGGAGAACCTCGCTTGTGGCATATTCGTAGGGTTAAATGCTGGTTTAACCTCTTTCGCCATTTCCAAAAGACGACGTGAAGAAGAAGACCTTGTCTGTTGTGGATTCAACGTCGCCTTTTGGGATTAACGGCGTGTGTGCAGAACATGTGACAGACACCGCGCTCCCTGTATAATCCAGCTTAAGAGCGTTGACGTGTTCGTTCCCGGCTGTTTCATTGGCTGCCGATCGTCTACAAGGAACACGTCGGCGCCGTCGCTGACGTGGCACTGTGCTGAGCGTGAAGCTGGAATGGGTGGCCACGGAAGCTTCCGCCTCCTCTTATCCTGGACGTGACGCGTCTCATGTCCGTGTGACGAGGGGGAGATGCGTTCGGTTGCCATTCGTCTACAGGTCTTATAGAATGTGCGCAACCGACCGGCCGAACTGACGAGCCTCCAGCAGCGTGCCAACCATAGCCTCTCCGTCCTCTGCCTCGCTGCCAAGGTCAACGCGTTGTACTTTGCTCAAAGCTGAGGAATGCGATAGAGAAGGAGACATGAGGAGTGGCACGGCTTCAGTCGACGAAGAGGACGATGGCGAGGCTGAGGAGGGACGCAGACAGCGCTTGAACTCGTCCAGTACTCGCAGGAACTCGAGTCGCTTGTCCATGTCCAATCGAGGTCTGCTGCTGATCACTGCCGTTGCACTCGCTGGAGCCAATTGCATTAGCGACTGCGCCTCCGACTGACTGCACGAAGTGGGGCTCCGGTCTTCCAGCGCAACCTCTTGGCTGTACTGGACGTGGATGCGAGTGAGCATCTCGCTCACTCCACTCTCCATCACCTTCAACGCGGAAAACGGGTCAGCTCTTGCTTCGCTGCCTTGCAATAAGAGCGTTTCACCTCCTTCATCCACTCGCAGCCCTTCCCTCGCTCCTCCACCGCTCTCTGACAATGAATGCATTGCTTCGTCATCTGCAAGTGATTCTGGCAGCAGCTCCATCTGTGAGCATGTAGACTCGAGTTGCAATGAGGCTGAGACAGTTGGCTGCGTCTTCGCTTCCTCCGTAGAGCCACCATTGCCGATAGCGGCCGCATCACCAGTGCGATCACTGCCAGCCTCCCTTCCACTCAGCCAACTCTCGTCCAACGAGCGACCATGACGTGCATCGTTCTCCTGGACGAAAGGATCCGTTCCCAGCACGGCAAACGTTGAATCACCACCAGGCAACGGGATAAAGCCCTCCTGGCTTCCACGCGCCTGCTCCCTCTTTGCGCGGAGATGTCCGCTGCGAAGTAAATCCCCAGCCACAGCGAGGTCCCCGACGTAAATCAAATCATTTCGGGGATTTGGTGCGTTGCTATCTGCGGCGTGGGCGTTTGATGGAAACCAAGCGTCCGAGAAAACCACGAACCGATCAAACCCATCCAGAGTCGCCACGACACCTTGAGCCAGGGCTTTTCGTTGTTCATTGCGATCTTCTCCTGACGCGGGAACAGCGCTACCGCTAGGCTCCGAGCCATGGGGTGTATCAACTTGATCGAAATCCGCTGAGATTTCAGTGTTGGTGGCGGCCCCTTCGCCTCCAACATCCCCGCTCCGCGGTTCATCCACGGTGCTGTCCATCTCCTGTCCGTGCTGCTCCTCGTCTTGCCGTTGCTTTTGCTCTTGCTCTGGTTGGACAGTGCCAACCAACACGCGTCGCTCCCTTGACGAGCGCTCTCTATCTGGACGAAGCAGCTTCTTCCCATTGGCAAGGCCTTGCTTACGGAAACACACGCGGAGTAAACGACGTCGTCGCCTGGAGGTTCTGCCGGTTTCTAGCGCAACAACCGCATGCTCGCGAGCCCAAGATGCTCCGCTCGAAGGATGTGAGCAGTGCACGTCATCGATGGCAGAGCTCTTTCGATCGAGCAGACTCTCGACAACCAGCGGTGACTGCGTCCCCACTCGGCGAGTCGACCGTCGGCTCTGTCGGTTGCTTTGGGCAGTGGCAAGTCGCTGCCTCTCTCGCAGATTAACGACGTGCTGCGGGTGCTTCCACACCAACTCGTCCTCTTCCACGAAGACTCCGCGACGGACGGCGTCGACCAGTTCTCGTCCACGCCGCCCTTCTTCCAGAAAAATGAACTCCTCGTCTATCCAGGAGGAGCACGGCAGCTCTTGAGCTTTCACTGCATCCGGATACTTCGTGTCGGTAGTGAGAGCTTCTTCTTCAGCCCGTTGCAGGCTCGGAACCGCCTCACGTTCATCGTCTGCAAGCAAAGGACCAGTCTCCCGCTGCAGCTGCTCAACTGCTGGTTTGCAACGTGCTTTTGGTGCCGCCGAGAAAAGAGGAGCGACCACTCGAGCCTCTTCAATCTTGTCGACAACGAGGGACACTTCGACAAACTCAGGCGGCTCATCACGGTCGCTCCTTCTCTCACGGCAGCGGAGGCGCTGCTGTCGCTGCCTCCACACCCGCTGGATGATCAGGGCCGCATTGGATGCCAAAATGGCGGCATCGACGCTAGGAGTCGCCGTACCTGGCCTTGGTCTCTTTCTCAGCTCCTCGAGTGGCTTCTTGCGTTGATCTGCTGCCATCGATTCTTCTGCAGTGCTTAGCGTTGTTGACATCAACGGCATCGTCGGCATCTCCGGCTTCGTGTGCGGGACTGGCGGTGGATTTCTTGAGATCGATGCTGCGAATGGAGGTTCAAGGGTCGTCAGGTCCATGTCTGGGGTTGGTACTGGCGTTGAGGCTATCGTAGTGGTTTGTTCGAGCGCAATGGTGGCCATTGGATGACCAGTCACAGATTGTTGGCCGCGCAGCAATCGGTCCTGGGTGTCTGCAGAGCGCTGGAACCTAGCGGGGCTGCTCTCCAGACTTGGTGTGCTCTGTCGCATCGTCTTGGCTTCCTGGATCTTCTCCATCAAAGATCGAGTCAATTGCGAGGAACTCGCTGAAGACTGGCTCGCTCTGGAAGGGAAGTTTCTCACATCTTGGAGGGGCGAAGACAACCTCTTGGTTGCAATCTCAGTGATTCCGACGTTGGGTGATCGTGTGTTCTCCTTCTCTGCTCTCCATCCTGTGTGGTGCACCTGCATCACAACATCCACGTCGCCTCAAATCAGCACAAACCATGCCACAATGCCGGAATTCACGCCTCGCACCTGCTTTTGGAAGCGCGACAACGGACTCTCTGGGCGAGGACCAGCTCCTCCATCATGGCAGGTGGCCGCGGTGGCTGTGGTTGCCACTGGAAGGTGACCTGACGCTCCAGATCCCCGTCGTTTGGTTCCACCTTCGCTCAGCCGCTTTTCGCTTTCTGCTATGTCTCTGGAACGCCGCGGAGCTTCACCTCTGGAGCCTGGAGAACAGCGTGGCAGTGCATCGCGATCTTTCGACAAATACGCTTCCAATGCCGCAGACGCTGTCGTTGCCCGTCTGTCGCTCGTGTTGGTCCTCCTACCGGGCTGGACAGTCGGTCTTTTCAATCCGGAGGTTCGACGCGCCGGTGGCGGTTCTATCGATGAGGCAGCAGCTGTCGCGCGGGTTTCTCGACGCAATCCGCTCTCCCATCGACGCTGCTCCAGAGAACCTCTCGCCATTGGCCAAAGATGACCCCTTTATCCGACAGGTGCCGAGCTAAAAGCTTCCGAGGGGCCTGGCCTCAGGGCTCGAAACGACGCGAGAAACTGCTGGTGACTGCGTCTCCTCCTTCTCTCGCCGACAGATCGGCTGGAATCGTCTTGGCAATACCATGCCGCGATACAGGGCGGCAATGTCTTTGTTCGCTGCAGCGCTTGCACTCACTGGCTGGCTCGTGGCGTGCGCTGAGGCCACGGATTCGTGTCCGAATAGCTGCTCGGGCAGTGGCGTGTGCGATCGCCACGTAGTCTGTCACTGTTACGAAGGGTACTACGGCTACGACTGCTCGCTCCAACACTGTCCTATCGGTAAATCGTGGGGAAGCATCAAAGGAGTTGACGATGCGCACGGCCCCGAGGAGTGTTCGGGTCGTGGGATCTGCAACTCCCTCTCTGGTGCCTGCGTTTGCCAGTCGGGGTTCACAGGTGACGCTTGCCAGTTCACGGAGTGCCTCGAATCCTGTTCAGAGCATGGCAAGTGCATCTCCATGCAGGAGTTGGCGGAAAATGACGTGGTTTCACGCGAGCTTTACGACCGAGGCGTCTTCGTCTACGACAGCATCTGGGACTTCGACGCCATCCACGGATGCGAGTGCGATTCCAAGTTCCATGGCCCGAGTTGCTCGCTGAAGAGCTGTCCAGTTGGGGACGACCCACTTACTACGGGCCAGAAGAACGAAGTGCAGCTTTTGCAATGCCTGACCACGTATCAACAGCAGACGGTCGTCCTGAAATCCGACGCGCCACTCACACGCGGCACCTTCCTGCTTCGCTTCGGGAAGCAATACACTCGCCCGATCTCCGTCAAAGCGCTGGCCGAGCTGGACTCCTTCGGATCCTCAGTAGCCACGTCACTGCGGGCTCTACAGGGCGTGACGGCCGTTTCTGTGGCCCGGGCAGACCCTCTACCCACTCAGATCGAGTGGCATGTGACCTTCCCGACGTCCAATCCGGAGCAGGACGCCGTGGTGCCGGGCTGGAAGATGCTGGAGGTTCAACAGTTTATCTGCGCCGCGGACTCGGGCGTGTTCGCAGTCACGTTCGGCAACCAGACGGTGAGCGACATCCCCTACAACTGCGACATCAACACCTTCCTGTCGTTCCTCTCGGGTCTGTCGTTCTTCGGACAGGTGGGGGTCACACTCTCCACTAGCGATGGCAGTGCCACCACCAACATCTGCACACCTGGAGGCACCTTCGTCACGCTCACCTTCACGAATCTGTGGCACCGCGCCTTGCTGGACGATTTGCCGGCCATGACGTTCTCCATTCTGGATCCGAAGGACGTCGTGGTGTTGTTCCTCAACGGAGTGAACGGGTTCATCGACACGGAGACCAAAGAGATCGTGAAGGGCTTCGACTCGTGCCGCGTCGCCGAGGAGCAGCAGTTTCAGTGCGCTGCAACGAGCGGCAGCTTCGCACTCACATTCGACGGTGTGCAGCTGACTGGGCTGCCGTTTAGCATCCCTGCGACTGCTCTCAAGGCCGCAATCGAGAATGGCGTCCCATACGTCGTGGATGTGGACGTCATCTACGCCAACGGGGAAACGGCTTTTTGCAGTGACCTCGGCACCTCCATCACCGTCCGCTTCGTGGTCGTCAAGTCCACGGGTGCCAATGGAGACGGCGACCTCGCCGAGGTTCTAGCAGATCAGACCAACGGCGGCATCGACGGACTCGTGCATCTCTCAAACCGTCTGATCTTCGCGACGAGTTTCACGGAGATCGTCAAGGGTGCAGCGTGCGAGCCACTCGACCAAACGTTTGCTTCCAACCCAACGAGGCAGATGCAAGCGCCTGTGGAACAAGGCGGGGGTTCGTTCACAGTGGCCTTTCGTGGGGCGACATCACGTCCTATCGAGGCACACGCCGCTCCACTGAGGCTGAAGGAGGTGCTTCTAGAGCTTCCTGCTATCCAAGGCATCGACGTGAGTTATTCGGGAGCACAAGCCTGCGAGACGCCAGCGAACCTCATCAGCCTCACGTTCACTCAGAACTTTGGAAAGTAAGTGAAGCCTCGTCGTGTACCCGACTCGGTTTGTGTGTCGAACTCACCTCTTCTTCTGTTACCTACAGCCTCCCGACCATTGTCGTCGATGACTCTCTAATGAGTGACGGTTCAAGCACTCTTGTTGCTGGCGGCGGCGATGCGATCGGCGAGATCGTGTCTGTAGACGGCACGAAGGAGAGCGAGGACTGTTCCGGACGCGGCTACTGCGAAGAGATCAACTTCGGTCGCTGCGATTGCTTCCTAGGCTACACCAACAGTGATGGGAACGGCGGGGCGAGCACTTTCCAGTTCAACCGCGGCGACTGCGGCGCACTCTCGCGGATTCCAGTGGCCTGTCTGGGAGACCTGCAATGCAGCGGACATGGCACGTGCTCTAGCGATCCGTCCTACCGCTGCGCGTGTGCCGAGGGCTGGCGCAGCGGAGACTGCTCCGAGAGAATCTGTCCCTTTGGCCTCTCGTGGTTTGACTACCCGAGTGATGACAATGTCGCCCATCAAAGCCGCAGCGAATGCAGCGACGTCGGCGATTGCGATCGCAGCAGCGGATTGTGCAAGTGCCAGCCGCCGTACACCGGCAGCGCCTGCGAACTCAGTACGTTTCCCCTTATCTGGCCATTCTGCGGCGTTCCCCTGACTCGGTGTGATACCTGGGGCATTTATTGACGTGGTCTGCTCTCTCTCTATAGTGAGTTGCGGCGGTGCAGACATCGATTGCTCCGGGAATGGTCAGTGCCTGTCCCTGTTTGATCTGGCGCCGCTCGTGAAGATCAACGGCGTCACGGGCGGGTACACCTACGGAGAGGACCCGAACGACTTGCTCACTTGGGATGCCCATCGAATCCGCACTTGCCTCTGCGATTGGCCGCACTTCGGCTACGATTGCTCACAGCGTAAGAATTCCATGCTGATTTCTGCTAGGTCCTCTTGGTGGACCTCCCCTGGCCAAGGCTGAACCTTTCTCTCACCTGTCTGTTCTTCGAATTGCCCGAACTAGAGGAATGTCCACGAGGCGACGATTTCAACACAGACGACGACGCCATCGAGCGGCAACTTATCCAGTGCGTGGCCACTCGTGGCACCTTCACGCTCACATTCCGGGACGAAACGACAACTAGCCTAGACTTCGACGCGACCGCCGCCGACGTGGAAGCTGCGCTGAACGAGCTTGCCACGATCGGGGAGGTGAATGTCTTCCTCGTGGGCGGTACGGCGGCCTGCTCGGTGGCGAGCACCGTCATCGTGGTGGACTTTTTGACGGAATTGGGGGCTCTGCCTCCGCTCTCGGGCTCCAACGCACTACTACAGGACAGCGTGAACGGCGACGCCCAAGATGGCTCAGGAGCTCTTACGATTGCTACTGGCGGCCAGGAACTGCTCGGGCAGATGTCCGTGGCAGGCACGCGCGAGAACGCATTCTGCTCCAACCACGGGTTCTGCGACTTCTCCACTGGGGTCTGCACATGCCACGCCAACTACGGCGGCAGTGACCGGAATGGCGGGCCTGGCCCCATCGCGGACTGCGGATTCCACGAGCTCAAGTACGCTGTTGAGGCAGCCGCATAAGAGGATGCAGAAAATGAAGCCATCTTCGCTTGTCGATCCATTCGGCCAATTCATTTTGCAATTCATTTTGGCGCCGGCAATCGTTTCCCATCGAGGCTTGCTTGCAATGAACGCCAACGGCTCCATCAATCGCGCCGAGACTCGGGCACTACGCCCGCCTCGTGCCCCTGCGCCACCTTCGTACGCAAACTTGCAGAGACTGAGCGAGCCGCAGCGGGAGTCGCCGCCTCTGACGCTGAGAAGAGCCGCAGGTGTGGGGCTGCTGCTGTTCTGCCTGGCCACAGCCATCGGTCTCGTACATGTGATCGGCATCTCGCACCAAGTGCTGGCCAAATTGGAGCAGCAGCAGCAGCCGTATCCTATGCAGCACACGTCTCAACAGTCACAAGGCGACTGGGAACGCGTGAAACTCGACGGAAACGGTGCCAACGTATTGGTCGTATACTCGGATGGGCCACACCTCTCGAAGCTCGCAGCGGCCGTTGGCATTGGCGCACGGCGCGTGTTGGGGAACGAGACTACGACGCTGCGTATTCGCACTTTAGCGAACGCGTCGTTCGCAGAGGACGTGCTCTGGGCAGACGCCGTGATCCTCGGTTCCCACGTGGTGAACGCCAATGTGGAGCCAAAGGTAGTTTTTGGCCGCATCTTGAAGTTGTGTGTATCTCCCTATTATGCTCATGCGAGATTCGAATTGCTTGCTTGTCTCGATCGCTTGTGCAGATGACTGAATTCCTCGGTGCGTGGTCTTTTTCCGCGGATCTGAGCCACAAACTCGGCGCCGTCTTCGTCACGAGCGGCGGCTTGTCCGCTGGCGAGGAGCTGACGATGGTGAATCTACTGCACTCGCTCATGATCTTCCGCATGATCATCGTGGGCGGCGAGCGCTGGACGAGTGCGTTCGGCGCTTCCGCGATCGTCGGCGAGGGACCGTTCCAGCCTGCAGCGCGCACCAGCCCGACGCACCGCGACTTCCCATCCATCTGCTACCCGACCGACCCTGATAGCATCCACGACATGTTCAAGGACAAGGCGATCGGGTTGGGCGAGCGCGTGGCTTCAGTCGCGATGTTGCTACGGCGTGCATGGAGGGATTAAAACGGAAAGAAATGTACGCGTCGATATCTCGTCTATTGCTGCCGCGTATATTATGGTCTAATTCGTGGTGGCAACTGCCCAACCGATGCATTCAATGCATCACAACGCATCGAGGAGTTTGCTGGCGCGGTCGAAAGACCAAAAGGTGATGGCGGCGCTGGGAACACCGCGCGAGAAGGCGGCCTGCCAGCCCCGGAAGAGCTGCACCACGCCGCCTTCCCGTACCAAGCGCGTGGTACTAGAGATCAAGCCCGTGTATTTGCCTTCGCGTCCATCGGCCTGGATCAACGACTTGACCGTGTCGAATGGCAGTGCTACTGCCCAGAAGCTGATCCCGCCAAAGGCCCCCGCAGTCAGAAGCGTCGCGGTCTCACTCAGTCTGCCGCTGGCAGTGAGTCGTTGACGAGCGAAGTCAAATCCCAAGAAGTAGCAGGCCACACCCAACGCGTCCCGGATGACGGTGGTGGTCAGCCCCTTCCAAAGTGCCAGCACCCCTTCCGTTCGGATCACTTGGGTGAGGCAATGATAGGCGCCGCGGTACCGTCGACTCGCCACGTGGTTGTCGTATTGCACCTGCAGTCGGTTGCGTACGAGCTCGACTGGTGCCACTAGGAAGGCGTTCACGCCGCCAGCGACCGCCCCTCCAGTCAGAGAGACGATGGATGGCGTGAGGAACGGCTGCAAGAGCGAGATGTTGGGCAGCACGTCGTTCCGCAGCGTGGCGGACGTGGTGAAGATGACGGCTTTGTAGACGCCCTGGCTGAAGAAAGGAGGCAGGAAACCCTTGTAAAGACCGCGCACGGACTCGCGCTGGATGGTCTGCGTCGCGCAGTGGAAGAACCCGCGGAAACGAGTGGGCGACAGCTGCAGCCGCGTGCGAATGGTGTCGAACGGGTGGCACACCACCACACTGGCCATGCCCGAGACCGACCCGGCCGCCACAGACTTGGTCCACGCCGAGAGGGGCCGTCGGGGTGTGTCGCTACGGGCCGAGGAGGGCGCGGAGGCGACGGGGGAAGCACGCGAGCCGCTCATATCGCTCGTTCCGGTGTTGACGAAGCCGTGAACTGCAAAGGCCGTGAATACTTTTCAAAACGGTCGAAAAGGAACCTGTGGAATCTGATATCGTATCGCCGGAAATTGCAAGGAGCTTCGATCTTCGTCAAGCTCTAGGAGTTGATACCCCCTCCGATTTAATGCATCTGAGTGTCACCCTTGTTGGGGGACAGGGACTGTCCAAATTAATACAGCTTCAAGTTCAACCAGCTCTCGGCATACTCGACGACACGCGTCTTCGCTTCGGCAGCTACAAGTATGCGCTAACGCTGAGAAACTGCGTGGTTTTTGATGGCATTGGGTCACAAGATGCCAGGCTATAGCCAATGTTGCGGCCAGGTCTCAAGAATGCTACCAAAGCAACAGGTATACTTCGAAGTACCAGTACCAGACAACCATTTGCCAGTGCACAATTCTGTGGCACTGCATGCACTTCAACAGAAGCACGTTGACGAGAAAATGGGAAAGCGATGCTAGGTAGCGAGGGACTGCAGCCCTATTTGTGCATCGCGAGAGCTGGCGCGCGTGCCTACAGACGCGAGGACGCATCCGAAGCGAACACGAACTCGCCGCCGTCGATGATCACGACGTTACGCTCCTTCACCACCGCTTGGAACAGCACCTTGCTGCCCTCCTGCCACATGCGCGTTTGAATGGTCTCGCCAGGGTAGCACGGGCTCGAGAAGCGCACGCGGATGGACTTGAAGCGCGCCGGGTCGCCGCCGCAGTACTGCTTGTACAGCGCTTGGCTGGCAACACCCATGGAGCACAGGCCGTGCAGAATGGGCTGCTTGAAGCCGACGCTCTGCGCGATTTCCGGGTCGATGTGCAGCGCGTTGTAGTCGCTGTCACATGCACAATTACACACAGAGAGCAAGACATTAGTTGCCTGTCTTCTTTGGAAGGATCAAGGTGTACATCCCACGTACCCGGACAGTCGGTAGACCTGCGCCTGATACGGCGACGTCTTGAACTCGTCGCAGACATCGGGCGCTCGCTTGGGAATTTGCACGCGCGCTGGCAGCTTGCGGCCCTTGCCCTCGTAGCCAGTGAGTCCGCGGACAAAGGAGCCGCTGATGAGACGCGCTACAGGTCCGTTGACGTCTGAGAAGAGAGTCTGCGTCTCCATGAGCGTGCCCTTGCCTTTGTTGTAGAAGGAAATGAGCTTGGTCTTGCCCACGAGGGTGCCTCCCGACGGGTCCAGCGGCCGCACGAGCTCCAGCGACTGCTCGCCGTGCAGAATCATGACCGGGTTGACCACCGGCATGCCATTCGGAGTGGCCGACAGGGTCTCGGGCGGGAAGGGCACCACGTCCTGCGACTGGCCCTTGAAGGGCAAGCACACCGGGTAGAGCGGGAAGGCGGCGAAGTTGTCGTGGTACTCGTACGTGAACTGCAGATCCGACGAGCCGATGCCCACAGCGTACACCAGCAGGTCGCGCTGGTTGTAGGAGGCCGTGAAGGTCTCCTCCGGGCTGCTCAGGATCTCGTCCACGTCCACGCGCTCTCCGCTCATGATGCCTTCTGCGTCGGGGTCTCTGCACTTGACTGCGTTTTTGGAACTGGAGGCGTTTGACGTTCAACGTGAAGTTGCCCGCGCATTTTGGTTGACGCCATCGTTGGCTGGAGTTCCAAAAACCACGGGAAGCAGATAAAAAAAACCACAGACGTTGAACCAGCAGCGGCCCGGGCGGGTTTGACGTGTCACCCGTGGGTCTGACTCTGAGTCGGAGCTGTCGTGTATACATCTGTATACATTTCGCCGTCCGGTAGAGGCTCGTCAGTTCGTCATTACAGTTTCTGATAGCGGAAGAAGCACCAACGGAACTGAAGCGTCGACGGAGCTGATCGAAATGGCGGGCAAGGGCAAGTTTATCTGGATGGGGCTGGCGCTGGTGGTGGCCATCGTGGCACTCGCGTGGCCGCAGATCGAGCAGCAGCTCGCGGAGCACGGCTACGGCTGTCCCTACCCGTTCTCGCTGCTGATCACGGGCAAGGGCGCCGAGAACGAGCTGGCCGCCGAGGCCGAGGGCCTCCCGA
>MBAC02008165.1:0-17758 GCA_001712635.2 Nothophytophthora sp. Chile5
CGAGGCCGAGAGCGAGAGCGAGGCAGAGGTGGCGCCAGCGTCCGATTCCAATTCCGGTTCCGATTCCGTCGTGGCTGCGGCGGTGGAACTGGCGGCGGTGGAACTGGCGACGGCGGAACTGGCGGCGGTGGATGTTGCCGAAGTGGAATCGACGGAGGCGGTGGCCGCCGAAATCGAGTCGGAGGCAGTGGTCGACGCGGAAGTGACAGACGCCGTGGCAGCCTTGGTGTCGGAGGTCGCAAGTGCTGCGGAGGTGGCCGATTCCGACGCTGGCGACGAGAGCGTTGCTCCCGCCGAGGTCGATCCGGTCGATCCGGTCGATCCGGTCGATCCAGCGGTGGGAGTGGAGGAGGCAGTCCAGGGCCTGGTCGACAGCGTCGCCGTCCATATTGCTGCTACTCCCGAGGTGGAAGCGGAAGTCGAGTGGGTGATGGAGGACGTCGTGACGGTGGTCGCGTGTATTGGAACGACTGGGTCGTCAGCTGCTCGACTTCGCGGTCGCTCTTGTTCTTCCGACCAGCGCGAATCGCCCCCCAACGACCTCTACAAGGCCCACAAAGCAAGGGAAGGGGCGAATCCGGAGTTCGTGTCGCTCCAGTCGTGGATGACCAAGTGGAGCTCCTTCTAGCCAGCGGCCGCCGGAGGAAGCACGTCCAGCCATCTAAATGCTTGTGTGTCAATAAAATAGAGCGATCAAACGGATCTGGAGTGCTCAAATCGGTCAGCATTGCGAGAACTAGAAGTGATCTAAACATGTCTAGATTTACAGTTAGTATAGTATACAATCGGCCACACTTCCGTCCGCGTGTCCTCCTCGGTCCTCAGCTCTTGAGCACCGTCCTCAGCCAGTGCTTGAGCCCCAAATGCGTCGTCCGAAGCACCGACGAGCCGCGTTGGCTGCTCGCTTCCGGTCGGACGGCCGCCGACCACGACCGCCGTCTCGGCAGCTTCGGCGTCGACTCCGCCGTCGTCATGGACGCGAACGACGCCGCGGACTGCACGCCCTTGGCCATCTTCAGCTCCACATCCTCCTCCGGCGCTCGCGGACCGGCCGCCTGGCGCTCCACGAGCAGCTTCACGGTCTGGAAGTGGCTCATGCGACTGGCCTTGAGCAGCGGCGACTCGCTCTGGGTCGTCAGCGCGTCCACGTCCGCCCCGTGGTCCAGCAGACAGGCCGCCACCGCCGTGTTGCCTCTCTGAGCCGCCAGATGCAGCGCCGTGCAGCCGTCCTGCGTCGCCTGGTCCACGTCAACCCTCCCGGTCTCCAATAGCAGCTGCACGCACTTGAGCTGGTTCTCCTGGGCCGCGATATGCAGCGGCGTCTCGCCCCCAGGCCCCACGGAGAGACACGTCGCCCCTCCCTTCAACAGGGCGCTCACGATGGGCTCCTGGCCCCGAGCGCACGCCACGTAGAGCGGAGGGACGCCGTTCCCGTCGACGGCAGCCACGGCCGCCCCAGATCTGAGCAGGAAGAGCGCGCACTTGGTGCTGCTCGACTTGACGGCTGCATGCAGCAGCGACTCGCGCGACCCGGCGGCTCGCGCCTCCAGCAGCAGAGCGGCGCCGTAGCTCTTGAAGAGGCAGCGCAGGAGCCGCAGGTCCGGGAGCGCCACGGCGTCGAAGGCGCAGCGGACGACGCGGGAGGACGTCAGAGGACCGTTGCGGTCCCCCAAGAGGATCGGAATCAGATTTGCATGATCCGAGGCCACCGCGGCGGAGCAGGCCTTAACCCTTGCAGAAGTGGACAGGATAGGCTCATCAGCGGATGCACAAGCGGACGAGCGCCGCTTGTGGAATAGCTGGTGGACGGGACTGGCTTTCTTGCGCCCCGCAGCGTCCGCGTGGGTGACGAGGACCGTGAGGACGTCCGTGTGGCCGCGACCGGCAGCGAGGACCAGCGCTTCTTCGTCGATATGGCCCCCGGCTTGTAACAGGAGCGTGAGGATCTCCAGGTTGCGGAGGCGACACGCGACCGCCACACAACTGCGCCGTCCGCGCGGACGAACTGCAACTCGCGGACGAACTGCAAATTTGCGCACATTTGCATTTGCGTCCGTAGTTGCATCCCGGACGTTGGGGTCCGCGTGGCGCTTCAGCAGCAGCTTGACGATCCGCGCGTCCGCGACCTCGCAAGCCACGTCCAGCGGCGTCCGGCCGCAGCTGCAGTGGGAGTTCACGAGCGCGACCAGCTCCGAGCCGACGTAGAAGCTCGTGAGGTGCTTCAGGGCCGAGTAATCTTGTCTCCGGACCGCGGTGTGGATAGGGGACGCCATTTGCGATACCGGGCGGTCCGCTGCGGACGGATCGCAACATCCACACGTCGTCCGCGCGGACGAACTGCAAATCGCGGACGGCTCGACGGCCTGGAAAGACACCGTCTTCCGCACCTTCTTCTTCGTCTTGTCGGCCAGCGCCGACACTGGGGACGCCGCTACCTGCTGCTGTTGTGGAGGCGCCGGGTCCGTGGCGCTAGCCGTTCGGGGACGACGCGGACTGTCGTCCGCAGACGCGTCTAACTGGATGGCGGGCCGCGCGGACGGCGCCGTCCGGAAGGTGGGCCGCAAGGGGAAGGTCTGGTGGTCGAAGTCCACGCAAGTTTGCTGCCGCGATAGCTCAACGCGCCTGGATGTGGTTAACGCGCTGCCGGCGGAGTCGAAGTCGCGGATAGACATGGCGTTAGCTGTGTCTAACCGCGCGTTTAGGCCACTTTTGCGGTTGCTTGTGCACGTGCGCGACCTTTTCAGTTGTGGTTTGCAATGGATAGCGGGCGCGTGGGAGAATGAGTGACAACGCCCATCCTCTCTCGTCTCTCGCGCCACGATTTGCATGTTGTTGGCTGGATAGACCCGTCCCACTGGCCTAAACAGAGGTGCAATGGTTTTGGTCTTGTGTTTTGCAGTGGGTTGTCTTCTTGCTCGACGCGCGAATCGCCAAATGACGACGACAGCCAAAGCGACGGAAGGAGGGGGAGCAAGGGAAGGTGGAGGAGGCTGGCGTGAGATGTGGGTGTGGGCGGAGGGGGGGGAAACGGTTGTTGATCCCTTCGTGGGGCGAGTGATTTAAAGGCGGAGCTTCCCTTAACTTCTCTTGCTCCACACGCAGATAGACACAGCCATGTGCTAAAACCGCATCCAACTCGCAAGAGAAAAGAAAAGATGCAAGGGGCGGGGTGGGGTCTCGAGTCGAACGCTGCAAATTGCAGCCTGGAAATGCCCACTTCGTCACCGTTCGATGCAAAAAGCTGCAAAACCAGCCCGCACATTTCGGCCTGGAAGGATCTGCCTCTTCTCTGCCTCGTCGTTCTTGACGTTTTTGGCGCAAAGCCCGGCCATCTGGGCCAGAAAGTGACCCCGCTCCACGCGCTGACCACAGCGGGTACGCTGGCCGTCCGCGCGTGTTCCCAGCCTCTTGGCGGCCCAATCCCAGGCGGGTGGCGGAGTATCCAACCAGGTGAGAAGCTGCTGGCGCTGACCAGAGAGAGCGAGCGAGTCGAGTTCTCGAGGGTTTTCGCTTGGTTTCACTATGCTGGAGGATGGGGAGTGGGCCTCACTTGACACACCAGATCAGGGCTGGGGGATCCCGCCTTGTCTATTGAAGCAAGGTAATCACGCGGTTAGGGGAGCTGGGAGCTTGTGGCCAGTTTGAGGCGTCAGAGCAAAAGTGCCTCGTGCCAACCAACACCTTTGCAAATTGCAACCCATGCTTGGCTCGAGATAGAGTCTTGCGCGCGATAGCCCAAAGGTCGACGCAATCAAGCACCTCGTGTGTTGCAATAATGGAACTTTTTGCAGTTTGCGGTTGCATGAACGAGGAACGACATGGTTTTTTCAGTGGATCGTTTCGATATTCGCGGCTTGACCGAAAGCTCTCGCGTACCGTCGGCACAGAGGCCGCGGAATCACAGACGACAGCTAGCGCAGCATAAATAAGCGATCGCGCAGTGGACAGACCCACGCGCACTTTCGAAGTGTAGAAGCAAGCGAACTCTCTGGTCTCAGTGCAGTGCCACACCCTCGGGCGCGGAGCGTTGCTCCTCGCGACTGGACATTGCAGAAGGCTTGTAGATAGGTTACTGCAAATAATGCCACCATGCCAGGCGGCTAAACGACGCTGAAAGTTTCGTTGCAAACTTGCCTAGCTTGCTTTCCCCATTCTTGCAGAAGTAAAAGTGCCTAAACATGCAGACATGCACAGATTTTGGCTTTTGTGAAGTTGTTTTGTGGTTTAGCTCGATACAAAGGGTACTGTACTGTAGCAGAAAACCCATCCATCCCGTCCGGCGTCAACTGAACCGCTCGGCAGTTGCTTCAACCTTCCAAAAGTTAAACAAAGTGGGTAAAATTAGCGCGAAGCTTGATGGAAATATCAGCTCGCACTAAGTACGACGTTTTATAAAACCACGCAGCAAGAGCCGCGCTGCTCCGCTTGCATGGCAGCCAAGGCAGCTCAAGCCCAGCGTCGCTGGCTCCGTTGGCTGTGCGTGTGCGTTCGCACCTTGGGCAAATGCTGGAGTCTCGAAGCCATTGGAGTGGCCAGCCGTGGCTCGCCACCATCCCTCTCGGCTCTGGGCTGAGTGCAGTGAAGCAGGGCCTTCCAATAGAGCGTCTGTGGGAAGTCGAGGCAGCTGCAAGCGCTGCTCTGAAGGATTGGGTGGCAGCGAGGCAGCAGGCGCTTCGCACCGCTGAAAGGAAGGCTGGAGGCGACCCAGGGCCGCCACGGCTGGGCGAGTTCAGCAGGCGCGAAAGAGATACGCTCTGGGTACTTCGTATTCGTATTTCACACCTCCGACAGCGCAATCCCTCCGGAGACGACAGGCGGGTGCTCGAAAAGTCGAGGTTTGGAGGGCAGCCGCGCAAATCAGCGCGAGCGCAGGAGAGTGCAGCTCCGCAGGAGCCACACTGACCACACGCTGAGAATGGCTAACATGGTCATCAGAGAGGCGATCTTTGACGTGCCTGCCTTTCCATCTCGCTTTCCGCGTCGCCTTGGCGCATCGAGGCGCTGTCACAGTTTTGCTACTCGCCCTCCGTTTCGCTGGAATGCACGGGTCGTTCCCGCTTAGGCCTCGCTGAGGCATCTCTGGTGCTTCATCAACCTCCAGCGTTATCCACCGACGCCCAAACGCAGGCAAGTCGGCGTTGCTCGCGCTCACGTGAAGAAACGCGCACGATCAACAGAAAGGTCAGGCCGGGAAGGGCAGAGAAGGCGAATCAATCAATCCATCATGGCAGCATGTCAGCGACCTCGTTACAGTACGGGCTGCTGTCGAAGGATCCGCCTCCGCCTCGATGGCCGTCACTGTGTTCAGCGCGGGACTTGGCGCTCGATGCTGATGGCTTAGCTGATTCATGTTGGCTTTCGTCTGCGCTCCAGTCTGGGGGAAGACCAAAAGCGGGGTCACGCCATCGCTGCAACCCAGAGCGCTGGACGTCGCTGGCGATCCCCCACAAGATTCGTGAGACCTTCTCAATCAGCCCGCGAGAGGAGGCAAGATGTCCCATCGAAGGTTTTTCCCAGCACAGAAAGCTGGAGGCTTGACGCCAGTCTCAAGCCGTTGCCGTTGGCGTCCCACGCACGTGGATCTCGGAGCCTTTGTGACCGTGGCGAATGTAGGAGAGGACTCATGCCTGCGTGGCCTTTTCGGCCATCTGGACGTCTCGACACGGCGTGGGTGGTGGCGTGGCACCCAAACCGAGCGCAAAAGCTGTTTCTACAGCGCAGGCAACAAAGAGAGAAGCAGCACTCGCCGCACAGAGAGCGGCATGCCTCCATGTCCGCATCTTCACTACGTTGGCGTTCGGGCCCTTTCGCCATGTGGAATCGCGACGCAGGGCGCGTGACGCTTGCGCCAGTGGCGTGGCGACAACCACCTGATCGCGCACACGACCGGCCTGCCTGCACCGCCACTTGAAGTGCACGTTGTTACGAGCGGCGCGCGTCAGCGCTGGGAAGAAGTTCAGAGCGGCGGCGGTTCAGCGTCCCGATGGGGCCAGCGCGTCTCCTCATCGCCGCCCGCCGCTCTTCCACCGTCGAGACACGCTCCACATTCTATTTCGCTCGCCGAGATCCGAGTGGGACTCAGGCCCTAAACCCGTGGGTAAAACTGACGTCGTTCGACCAAATGTGGCCCTAAACTTTGTGTGTTTCTATTTGGTGTTTCTATTTTTTGTGCAATGCTTTTTTTTTTTTCGTGATTGCAGAAACCCAGCGGCTGGCAAGTTGCAGTTGCTCGTTTAACAACCGCTGCGCCGTATGTATCTGCCCCCGTTGCAGTTGCCTTCCCCCCTTCTGTTGAACTTTTGCAATGCTCCCTCCCCTCACCCAAACCTGGATAACACACCCCACGCCTTGCAGCGTGCGGTTCGGTTCGGTTTGCTCACTCGTCCAGCTGCTCCCGTCGACGGCGACTGCAAAATGCAACACAATCGCAGCAAGTGCAAATGCAGAAGTGCAAATGCAAAAACAGCCATATCAGATCAGAGAGGCCCGCATACACTGTATCACGCAAACGAAACGATCCTTAACTCACGTACCTTGCCGTGGGCGGTCTCTTGCTGGCGCTCTTCCTGCTCTTGTCGTCTGCCGCGGCCCCCACCGCCTTCTTGGCCGCCTCCTTGGTCTCCCTGGCCCCGCCACTGCCCGTACTCGAGCTCAATGGGGTCTGGGGCTTCTCCTTACTGGCCGGAGCCGGAGCCAAAGCACTCGGCGCGACCTCCACCTCGTTCGCAAACGAGATCTCCACGTCGTCCTCCGCCGCGACGCCCACTCGCTCCAGCCAGTAGTTCAGGCCCAAGCCGTTGCCAGCAGCGTCCAAGTCGCGCGTGCGCCGCTCCGGCATCTCCATGTCCAGCAGCACCACGTTGTCACTCCGCCAGCGCACGTTCAGCGGGTCGATGAGCTTGTTGCGTCTCGCGTACTCGCTCTCGATGCGTCTCGCTCCGCGTCTCGAGACCGGTCGACGCGGCCGCAACGACGCGCCCTTGCTCTCCAGGCGAGAGACCTGCCAATCGTCCAGATCGGCGTCGAAACGCGCGCGTTTCTCGAGCGCGACGGCCTCATCCAGAGGCACGAAGTGACTCAGCAGCAAGTGCTTGAGCTTGAGCTGTCGTGTGAGCTCCCGAACGGTGTCCAGCATGTCCTCCTTCTCCGCTTGGAACTCCGTCTTCAGGTCCTCGATCTCTGTGGAGGCAGCCTTGTGCTTGGCCCACAGCTTCTTGAGCTTCCGCGTCTTGTCGTCCACCGCTTCTTGCAGAGTGGCGTGCTGCTCTTCCAGCAACATGTTGGAGTCCTCTTTCTCCGCCAGCTCGCGAGCCAACTGCAGCTCCTGCCGCTTCTGCTCCTCCACTCGAGCCTGAGCTTCCCGCAGTTGCCGCTCCTGCTTCGCGGCCTTGTCCAGCACGCGACCGCCCGAGATGAGCTTCTCCTCCAGCGCCTGCAAGTGGCCGACCATCTCGTCCTTCTGCTTGGCCAGCGCTTCCTTGTGCTGCGCATGCGACTGCAGCTCTCTCTCCAGCTGCTCCCGCTCCTCCTCCGTGCGGGACTGAGCTGCCAGAAGCGCCTTCATCTCCGCCTGCGCCTTCTGTTTCAGCTCGCGCTTCTCCCGACGAGCGTCCTCCTCCAGCTTCTTCAGCACTTCCTCACTCACGCCCTCGCGTTTCACGACCGTCTTCTCCACGATCCGCTCGATGATCAACGGGCCAGAACCTGCTGCTTCCTTCGCACCCGATTTGCTCTCCATGGAGGCGGCAGAACCAGTGCTTCCGGTCTTCTCCTGAGCCGCGAGAGCTTCCCGCAGCTCCTTGATCTTCTCCTGGTACTCGCGGATCTTGGCGTCCTTCGGGTCCTCGTTGATCTTGGGCTTGTTCTTGATGTTCTTGGCTCGGTTCGCGTACCGCAGCGTCGACAGCGTCTCGTTGTAGTTGTAGTCCGCCGGCCCGCAGTTGGCGATCATCACCGTCTTCGCGTTGCCGCCGAGCGAGTCCTGCAGTAGCCGCGTGAGTTTCGAGTCGCGGTACGGAATGTGCTGCGACTTGCCGTCCACCAGCGCCGAGATGACGTTGCCCAGCGCCGAGAGACTGAGGTTGATCTTCGTGGCTTCCTTCATGCGGTCGCCCGTGGCTCCAGTCTTGGCCTGGCGCTCGCTACCAGCCAGATCCACGAGGTTGAGCTTCCCCACGCAGATGTGCGGCTTGCCGTCGCCCTTGGCCTCCGTCTGAGCCGTCGTACAGGCTTCCACCGTGATCGTGAACATGGAGTGCGAGCGGGACGACGTCTGGTTCATGAGGGTGGCGCCCACGCTGCGATTCTTCTTGCCCTGCTGCATCACCGCGTCGATCTCCGCGGCGCCAGCGACTTGGCGAGACGTCAAGTCCTTCACGAACACGCCGGCGTCGACCGTCTCCTTGAGCTCCAGGCGGTTCTTGGGGTCAGGCGCCAGGAGGTCTCGGATCTCCTCGTTGTAGATCTCCAAGTACGACGCGTAGACCATGAACTGCTTACTGTCGGCCTCAGCAGCGATCCGATCGAAGATGTGCGAGAAGGAGTTGGGGATGATCCCCTTCTCCTCGGGCGGCTCCGAGTAGCCCTCCATGGTATGCGACTTGCCGGCGCCCGTCTGGCCGTACGCGAAGATGGTGCCGTTGAAGCCGTGCACCACAGACTCCACGATGTCGGTGGCTGCCTTGGCGTACACGTCCTGCTGCGAGCTCTCGGGCGGGATGGCCGCGTCAAACGTGAACTTCTTGGGCGGTTCTCGCGCATCTGCCTCGGGATTGGCCAGCGAGATCTCGCCCTGCTCCTTGTTGGCCTGCACGATGTAGGCCCGGCCGTCCTGCTGCTCCTTGGTACTCAGCGGCCGGATGCGCACGACCACGCGAACGCTCTCGCTTCGATTGGACATGGCGGCGGCGGTCGGGGAGCTCTCCAGCAGGATCTCGAGGCCGGACGGTTCGAGTTGTGAGCCTGAAGCGCCGCTTGCCGTGCCTTCTCGCGTCTGGATCGCCTGCCCTTGAAGCGAGCTGAGCGAAAACGTCTGCAGAGTCTAAAACATGGCTAAAAACAGGGGGTTCAGGGAAAGAGTCCGATTTACGAGGTAGCCTACATACCTGGTCGTGCATGCGTCGTCCGTCGCTCTGCTCTGGTCACGGGAGGAGGGCGAGCTCCCTCTACTCCGAGTCCTCTTCGTCCACCGTGCGGCGCTTCTTGTGGCTGCGAATGACGACCTCGTCGTCCTCCTCGTCGTCCTCCTCGCCTTGGTCGCCGGCCACGTCGTTGTCGCTCTCGGACTTCTCGGCTTCGCGCTCCAGCTCGCGCTGGCGTTGGCTGCTGCGGTACTCGTCGAAGCCGCCGCCAGGCAGCGGACGAGGCGGCGCGCCGGTCTTGCGGTGCGCCGCACCCTTGCGCTTGCCGAACTGCTCCTTGATGGCGCCCACATGCTCGTCGTCGTCGTAGTCCATGCCGTCGTAGCCTTCCTCCAGGAACTGCGCGTCCATGCGGGCAGCTCGCCCGCGGTCGTCCTCAAAGGTCTGGCGCGCCTTCTTGCGGTTCTGGAGCCGCAGCTTCTCGTCCGTGATCTTCACGCGCTGCTCCTGTTCGCGCTCGCCGTCCATCTCCGAGATGTACTCCTTGAGCTTCTGCACGCCCTTGTTGTGCTTGGCGCGCATGGACATGGTCAGACTCTTGTGCGACTTGCTGCTGGTGGTCATGGGCCGGATCGTGAACTTCTCCTTGAGGCGCGCGTGACACTCCAACACGCTCTCCTGGCCAGCCACAGGCTCCTCACTGTCGTTGAACTGTGGGTTGTCGCTCGACGTCTCGTTCACGAACAGGAAGGAGCTGGCCATCTTCTGGCGCGACAGATTCAGCGCTTCTTTGCCCACGAACATGGTGAGCGTGCCGTCCTCCCACTGCACCATCTTGGCGTTGGACTCGCGCAGCGGTCGCTGCGTCGTCTCGTCCAGCAGCACGCGGCCCGTGCCGGGGTGGCGTTTGTAGCGCCAACGCACGTAGTTGCGGTACAGCGTCTCGTCCGACGGGTTTGCCATCTCCGCCTTGATGGAGTCCTGCGTGTACGGCTCCGGCACGAGGCGCAGGATGTTGGGCATCTTGGTGATGAAGTACTTGGCCGACTTGGGAGCGCTCGGGGTCTTGGGCAGCCACAGGTCGTTCGCGTACCCGTCGCCGTCTCCGGAGGCTCCGCTGACGGCGTGGTGGTCGCCCACGTCCTCGGAGAACGGGTCGCTATTGCCACGACCGTCGTCACGGGCCGGTGACTCCTTCACGCCGCTGCAATTGCCACAAAACCAGTCATTTCAGTGTTAAAACCGGGGAAAACACGGGGCTGGGAGGCGTTTAAACGGACGTACGAGGCCTTGAACTCCTCCTCCTCCGAGTCGTAGTCCGAGCCGAAGAGGTCCTCCATCTCCTTCTCCTTCTGGCCGTCGTTCTCCTCCTTAGCTACGGGTTTCTTCGCCTCGATCTTGTCGCTAGAGGCTTCATCTGCGTCCTCCTCCTCGTCGCTGAAGAGCTTGGACGTGTCGGCCGCGGATGCCGCGCTCGCGTCGCCCGCAGCGGCCGCCGGCGCGCCGGACTTCAACGAGGACCCGCCCAGATCGAACTCGTCCTCGCTGCTGCTGCTGCTTCCCGACTGCGCCTCTGGGGAAGACGCCATGGCCGCCGGAAGAGAGAGAGAGAGATGGCCGAGCTGCTTCGGGAGCTTCGGGAGCTGCTTGCTTGTTGGGTTTTGCCATCGAACACAAGGCGGTCACGCTAAGTACGAATATACAGGAGGATCTCGCATGTCATTGGTCGAAATGCGAAGGACTTTTACTCAATGAAAACGGGCGGTAGACTGTTGTAAAGTGTACGACGGGTACTTGGTTACAGTTTACACGGTAAACCGCTTTTACGGGGTACAGCGTACCCCCGTCAGCGTCTGCTGCCCCACTTCAGTGACCACTTCGCCATTGCCGCCGCAGACGACGATGGACCAGATCATGCAGATGCAGGACGACATCCACAAGCTCAAGAAGCTCATGGACTCCGTCTTCGAGAAGATGTGCGTCGTCTCTCCGTGGCTACTGCGCGTTGACACCTCCACTGCGCTCTCACCCATCGCTCTGCTCTTTTTGCGCTGCTTGCAAACGCAGGGACGGCCACTCAGCCGAGGGGCCGTACGACGCCGTCGACGCTTACGGTGAGGCCGCGCCGCCGCAATTCGGCGTTGGAATGGCTTGCTGACTGCATACTCTGACGCTTTGCTGCCTGCTACAGCGGATAAGGACCGTATCGTGGAGATGCTCAACCGCCTGAGCTCCCGGGTGCGTTGCTCGGCCTTTCATACCTCGAAGACAGAAGCAACCTGAGCTAACGTGTGGACTGAAGCAGATGGCAGACGCGGACATGTCCAACCTCACGGCGACGCCCACGAAGGACGCCACGCCCGAAGACATTACGGTACGGTGAGGTGGGGTCTATGGCAGCCAGGTCTGGTCCTCGTGGAGCTCACAGACATGTTCGTTTGCTTGTCGCTAGGAGCTGAAGCAGAGCATCAACCGCATCGAAGCGGAACGCCAGAACATCAACCGCCGCGCCGGCGCGTCGCTCAAGGGGGTCTTGTAATATATTCACGCGACGGGAGCTCCGTAATGGCCTACCGTGGCCTCTGGCTCCTCTGATCTCCAATGCGCCTCTCAACCCTAATGGAACCCAACCGATTCCCGACGCCTCCCTGCCCAGACACTGGCAAGCCACCTGGTAATCTGCCTGGCTACTCGTCGAACTCGAACTCGTGCGAGTTGGCCCAGATGTCGTTGGTGATGGCCTTCACCTCGTCCTTGTGGACGCCGGCCGTCGCTTTGGCTGTCTGCTTGGGGCGGAAAGAGGGCGAGCGTGTTGCGGCCGGCGACGGAGACGCGATCTTGCTGCGCTTCAGCAGCTGCTTCGGAGACGCGCTCGAGTCCTGACTCGAGGACAGCTCCTCCTCTCTGTCCCTGGCGACCTTCTCGTCCGCCAACTCCTGCGCGATCTCTTCCCAGATCCCCGACGTCTTGAGGTAGATCTCCAGGTCTGCTTGGCTTTCGAAGCGGTCTTCGCCCTTCTTGGCGTTCTTCAAGCTAACCCCGGGCTTGAAGTAGTCGTATTCAAACCGGCCCGGCCGGTAGAACCAGCCACGCTCCACCAATTTGTGGATGACAGTTCCCATTGGGATCTTGGGCGTCTTGGGTAGCTGCTGGGACTTGGCAGCCTCGACCTCCGCCTCGTACAAACTCTGCTTCGTGACGACAGCCTTCTTGGCTGGTGCTCTCTTCGCGGGGGCTCTCTTCGGCTTGGAGGCGGCCTCCTCCTTCCGCTTGGGGGCTAAAGAGCTGCTCTTTTTCGTCGCGAGCTGCTCCAGCCGGCGGTGGTGCTTCTCCAGCGCCTCCTCACGCAGCTCCGCCACCACCTGCTCGTGCTCGTCGCGCAGCTCGTCCTCGATCCGCTTCCACGTGCCGCTGACCTTGAGGAACTCTTCAAAGTCTGCCACGGACTGGAAATAGTTCACCTTGAGCTCGTGGGTCTCCTTGGTGTAATCGGGCGAGAAGTAGTCGTACTCGAACGTCCCGCTCTTGTGGTTCCAGCCTTCCTCCTGCAGCTTCTGATACACGCGTCCAAAGCTGCACTTGAACTCGGGTGGGGTGAAGGTGAATACCTCCGGACTGTTGCTGGCAGGCGGAGTCTCAACCACGCTACCTCGTTTCTTATTGCTCGACGTCTTCTTCGCACTTGTCTTGGCCACCTTCAGCTTCTTGGACGAGGACTTGGAGCCTGAAGATACGAGTTTGCGTTTCGCACCAATTGACGAGCCCGACGTCGTCTGCTTCGCAGGTGTGACGTACTTGGACTTGAGGGCTGCGCTCGAAGCTGGCGTGCTCCGCTTCACGCTCTTCACAGCCGGCGACGGCGTCTTGAACGAGTGGGACTTGACCTTCTTCACCGCTGGAGCCTTCGCCTCGCGTGGAGCGAACGAGACCACCTGGGGGCCCTCGACCGAGTCTCCAAGCGCGATCTCCCCGACTTCCACAGCCAGACACTTGAGCACAGCGCGCTTCTTGGTCTGGAAAATGGTCTCGTTGGGCCGGAAGTCCTCGAATTTGGTGTTAGGCTTGACAAACCACGTCTCGACGCCGCACATCATGGTGAACCAGCCAAAGTGCTTCTCCGCGATGGGCCACAAGAGCTCCCAGAGCTCCGCGTCCTGTGTTTCCTCCTTCTTCTTCCCAGCCAGTTGGACGAATTTCCAGCAGGCCTTGACCTTCGAGTCGAACACGTTAATGTTCGGCTTGAAATTGAAGAACTGCACGCCGGGCATCGCGCAGAAGAGTGTGTTCTGGCCCTGTGCGATCTGCCAGCCATTGGTTTCCAGCAACTTGGCCACCACACTGAACGCCTTGGTGAACTTGCCCGCCGGTCCATCTGCCTTGAACTCCTCCGGCGTAGCGTCTTCTTTCTCCTCCACCGGTTGGGGCTTCTTTGCCGGAACAGGAGACGACAAAACCGGCAACTTCGCGGTCTTGAGCGGCGAGGATCGCAGCTTCTTGATTGGCGACTGCTTCACGGGGCTCGTCATTCGAGCTATTGGCGGATCCTCCTCTTGCTTCTCTTCAACCAGCACCTGCGTGGACGGTAAGCCCCCCATGGCGTCGTCCTCCAGCTCCTCGTCGGTGCTGGAGCCGTCGCTGCTGCTGCTGCTGCTACTGCTGTTGTCCTCCTCCTTGTGCTCTTCCCCGCCGGCGAGAGCCGACGACGCCCCTACAGACGGAGATGCCTGTGCTTCTTCTGGCCTAGTCGCCATGGCGCTGGTCTCCACCTCCTGGCCGCCCGAGAGCCGCGCCGTCGCGTCCATTAGTCGACGCTGGCCCGTGTTGTCTTCCGCGCCGCGTATTCTTAGATGGCTCAGCGACGACCAAAACCTATCATACCACCAAATGCGTCGTCTGATTGGAAGAAATGGCGGCCAACTTCCCGCGGTTTCTTCCGATTGGTTGAAATGACGCAGACCAAGATTTAGGCGCGAACAGCTCCAGCGTGGTTGATACCGGTACCGCCGCCACTTCCCGCCAAGTTTCAAACTTGCAGACACTCCTGTCAAGTATGGGTACTGCGTAATGCAATACCTCGTAATACTTGATGTTTTGCAGGTTTCGCTTTTGTAAATGTAGATAGATGTCATGGCGAAGTAGCTCTCCGTATTATCATCAGTGCGACATCTAGTGCATACAATCTCTTTGCGTAGTATTCAATAATGCAGGTTCTTGCTTAGGTACGATGCGCGCCAAAACCTGGGAAGAGCAGCCTGCATTCCGCATTCCGCATCCAAATCAAGCCCGCGCGCATTTGAAAGGGAAACCAGCGGAAGAGACGGCTGTACAAGCGACATCGACGTGCTTCTGCTTCCGCCTACGCTCCCACACACGATGGCTGCACCCAGCGGCGCAGGTCGTGACGATGACAAGACGGTGACTGGCTCACTGCGATGGGTGAAGCTGCGCGCGATGCAGGTGTTCTGGCCCGCGTGCGAGTATTCCAGTTACTCAGAAGCCGTGGCGCATACCCACGACATGTGGGCGCTGCGTAGCTCCAAGCCTGTACTGGACGCTGAGGACCGCATACTGTATTTCTTCGGAGTTGGGCCGCGTGCGTGTCACGTGGTGGCGACCGGCTCGGCCCCCAACGTGCAGCTTTGCGTGGCGCACGAAGACGACCTCGTGCTGGCGCCGTGGCGTTCTACCGAGGAGTTCGTGACGCTCTGTCATGAGCATCAGATCCCAGAGGACATCATCACACGCGCGGAGAACAACGCGTGCTTCCTGCGCGCATGCGAGGAGGCAGCGACGTATTCGCGCGATGTGAAGACAGACGAACAGGCAAGTAAGCTCTTCATCTCGCTGCTCACGGGGGCTAAGCGGGTCAAGCAGACGAACAAGTCGGCGGCTGCTCGCGAGGTCATCAATGAGAAGAGCAATGACGCCGCGTCTTCGCCGATTGGCAAGACCCCGCAGGTCAAAGCGCATAAGAAGGCGGAGAAGGAGGACAAACCATTGGTTTCTGAGTTGCTCAAGGCCCCGAGCATGGCAACCATGGTGGCCAAATGCTGGCAGCAGATGCTGGAAGGCGGATGGGAGACCATGACGCAGGCGAACGGGCAAGTGCTGTACAAGATGCCGGGCACGAACTTCTTCGAGTTCAGGCCGAACGTGAACATATTTGAATCGCTGGAGAAGGCCTGTGCGCGATACTTGGGCGACTGGGTCCGATCTGCTGCCGAGCTGTCCAGCGACAACGAGGAGCAACGTGTTTTGACTGAGTTCGTGTGGCCGATGGCTCTGGCGAGCGGTTGGGAGGCACTGGCCAGCTCCAGTGAGACGTTGTACAAGAAGAAGGACACGACGTTCGACCAATGGGTGCCGAACGTGACGATCTTTCGCTCGAAGGCGCAGGCGGTGGCCAAGTACTTGGACGAATCCGGTCTTGCTAGTCCCGAGGCGGATGCTGTTCCGGAAGAGGAGTTAGCAGTGTCTGACTCTGCTGCTTCTGAAGACGAAGACGAGGAACCAGAGCAACCCAACGGCTCGGAGGAAGACGAGGAGGTATCACAATGCCAAATCGAAGAACCGGCAGAGGTCAGCGACGAACAGGGCGATAATGGGGAAGAGACCAACCAATCCGAAGAAGAGCGCGTTGCAGTGGCGCCTGCAAAGAAGCAATCGAACCCATCGGCCTCTCACAAGAGAACTGCTACTGTGCAGAAGGTTGTGCAAAAGCTGCAGTCGAAAGCGACGCCTGGTGCCGCGAAGTCTCCAGTTGTGCATCGAAAAATGCCCCAAAAGAAGCCAAGCAAGTCTCTGCCGGTGGTAATAACCATTCCGGCCTTCAGGCTCACGTTCGGGAAGATCGAAATGGAGTTGAAGAGCCGCGGGTGGTATTGGAAGGCTAAGTGCTCGGAATGGTTGTACTACCAACCTTATTGCCAGACGAAGGCCAAAGAAGCGCTCGTACTCGACGAGGACTACTTCTGTGGCCAGACGCAGCTTGAAATGTACCTCAAGCGCAGCGGCTTAGAAGATATCATCCGTGAAAAACTTGAGCAAGAATATCGAGAAGAGTACAGCGCTGGAAGCGAGCATGAAGAAGAAGAAGCTGTCACTTCAACCGCGAGCGCGCCTGCAGTTGCCACGATTCAGTCCACAACGCCCGCACTTCCGAAGGAGAGCGGACGAAGCAGCTCGAAATCTGCGAGCCGGTATGGGCGGGCTCGCTCAAAATCTGCGGGGCGATACGGACGGGCTCGATCGAAATCAGTGGGGCGTTCATCGAGGGGTTTGTCGTCAAAAACTACCATATCGGATGTCAAGTTTGGCGAGATTTGGCAGCTACTTTCCGAGGATGGCTGGCACTTTTTGCCGAGTTCCCTGGAGTACGACTACTTCAAGCCGCATTGCGCCACTGCTAAAGACGGCAAGCCAGGGGTGGACTACTTTCAAAACAAGGATATCCTGATCGAACACCTCAAATCGAGTGGACTTTGGGACAAGATGGCAGCGCGTGTTCGAGCTGAGGCCGCGCTCGATAGCAGCTCAAGTGACGAAGATGAGATGGAAGACATCGAGAGTGCAACATCAAACCCAGCAAATAAGCGGAAGCGCGGAGAGATCACGCCCTCGTTGAGTGGAGATAAGAGGCACAAGAGCGGGCCTGTCTTCCATACGCCGACGGACGACAAACCATCGGCTACCGCTGACCTCACGGAAGACGACGAGGCTGGAATTTCTCCCGACGCGTCAGGAGTGAAGGGAAAAGAGCTGAGTCACGAGAATCCGCGTGGGGGTCCTCTCTCCCGGAACCTCGCCAACAGTTTCACGCCGTCACCTGGATTCCCGAGAAGAGAGAAAGCTGGCCAAAACGTTGGAGCTGCCAATAAGGACGTAGACATGGAACCCATCAAAGAAGTGGGCCCGCGCGAGCTGATCATGGGCGCGATCCAGCGGCTGACATCTGGATATACGCCAACCAACTTCCAACACCGTGAGAAGGAGTTCGATCAGATCCGCGAGTTCTTCCGCGACTGCTTCCGAGAGGAGACGAAGACCAGTCTGTATATCTCCGGGGCTCCAGGGTGCGGCAAGACTGCTCTTCTCAAATCGACACAGTCCCGGATCAACGAGTTGTATCGGGTAAGATTGCACGCGACGTCAACATGCTTATATCGTGGTGTGCTGACCTCAACATGGATTCTGTGTGTGAAACGATAGGAATGCTGTAACGAAGAAGACGCCAAAGAACCTGTCCGATCTCACGTCAACGCGATGGCGCTAGCAGACTCTTCGACGCTTTTCTGCCAGCTCGCCGAGACTCTCACGAACAAGTCATTCTCGAACGGAGACGCTGCTTTCGAGGCCATCGAGCGCGCTACGAACAGAAAGCTGAAGAGCTCCAGGACGATGTACGTTGTGCAACTTTGTCCGCGCACAATGTCGCTATAGTTGCTGGTATCTGACTCTCCCGCTGGTATTTTTGCTGTGTTGCTATAGGATCCTGGTTTTGGATGAGATTGACATCCTCCTGAAGAACAATGGCATCGAAGGCGACCTGTGTCGCCTGTTTGAGCTCGCACATCGAGCGTCGCACAGCTTCATCCTCGTTGGCATTGCGAATCAAGTGGACTTCACGGAACGCCATCTGCCGATGCTCCAGCAACGGTTGCCAGAGTGCCGCCCTCGCG
>MBAC02008169.1:0-22919 GCA_001712635.2 Nothophytophthora sp. Chile5
TTCTGCGCGTCCTCCTCCATGCGACGCAGAGACTCCAGCAGCCGCACCGCCTCCCACTTGGATCGGTGCTTCATCTCCGTCGCCAATTGAGCCACGCGGATCGCCAGCGCGTTCGCATCCAGCTCCTAATACAGATAGCAAGTCCGAAACAACAGCAGTAGGGTCAGTTCCCAGCTCATTACACTGGGTACCCGAGCGCTAAGACGTACATGGAGCCCAGAGAGGTACTGCTTGTCCATCTCAGCCGCCGCCGCGTTGGATTCGGCCTTCAGCGAGCTGAGCAGGTCGTTCTAACAGCCAGAAACAGCAGAAAGCAGCAGCATTAGCACTTGATATCTGCTAGAAGAGCAGAGGACGGCAGAGAACGTACGGTAGTCGCCTGGATCTGCTTGTCCATCTGGCGACTGAGCTGCTCTGGCTTGGCCTCACCAGCCAATTTGGCGATCTCCTCACGCGCCTTCACTGTGGCAGCATCCACTTTCTTCTCGACGGCGGTGGCGGCACCTGCAGCAGCAGCAGCAACGATCTTGACGTCCTTCTTGGCGTCCTTCTCGCCATGATGCACCTTGTCTTCCACCTTCTTGACGGCGGTCTTGGTGTCCGCCTCCTTCTTGAGCTTGACCACCTTCTTCTCCGCCTTCTCGGCCTTCTTCTCCGCCTTCTCCAGCTTCTTCTCCACCTTCTCCACCTTCTTGTGGTCCTTCTTCTCCAGCTTCTTCTCCGCCTTCTCCACCTTCTTCTGCTCCTTCTTATCGACCTTCTCCGCCTTCTTCACCGCCTGCTGGCCCTTGGTGATCGCGGAGCTGAACTCCTCGGGCGTCCGAGGCGTCGGCTGCTTCGCAACAACCGCAGTCACCTCCTTCGCAGCCACCGCAGTCGCCTCCTTACCCAGCACCAGCTCACGGAACTTGAGCCAGCGCTCGTCATCCTTCAGCGCCGCCGGATTCCACTCCGGGTTCTGCTTCACGTAGACGGCAGTGGCCGCGGGCGCAGTCAGCAGTCCCAACAGCAGCAGCCGGGGGAGCGACGAGCCTGTAGAAGACTCGGCAGCCGCCGGAGCGGCAGGAGCCTTTGGCGGGGAAGGAGGAGCCTTTGGCGGCGCGCTACTGGGCGCCTTGGGAGCCGCAGGAGCCGCAACTTTCGGGGGTGGAGAGCCCTTGGACGGGACGCTCAGATGGCGCTGCGTCTGCTTCGACGCGAGGCGCACAGCCGCCGCGGCAGCCGAGCGAGTCCGGGAGACCTGGCGCAGCATCTTGATCGGATTTCCGTTCACGTCGGGGTGTGGCGACGGCAACGAGGGGCGGAGAGGCGGGCGGTGGGAACCGTGAGGAGCCTGAATAGAGGGCTCAACGACGCGGAGATTTCGTTTTGACTACCGCGCGACAACTGACGACCGGGAAGTCACTAGATGGATCACATTTGTACTGATGTGGGACGAACGTACTGAGCTGGGACAACTAATGCCAAGGATCTGTCATGTTAGACCGTTCAACTTGTCAACATTCGTGGTTTTCAACCCAGCTCGTTTTTCAACCCAACTCATCTCTCAACCCAACATACTTGAGGTGTCAAATGTCCAAAACCCACGAGCGAATTCGATCCGATGGGGAACTCCGCCGCGAAGGCGCTGCTGGAGGCCGCCGAGCAGGGGCGCGTGGACAGCGTGGCCCAGGCGCTGCAGAGCGGCGCGGACGTGGACTCCAGAGGTCGAAACGACTGGACGCCGTTGATGTTCGCGGCCGAAAACGGCCATCTCGCCGTCGTGCGGCTGCTGCTCGACCAGAACGCCAGTGTGGATGCGCGCAGCAAGGCTGGGAGCACGGCGCTGCATCAGGCGGCAGCGTATGGCGGACACTTGGAGGTGGCTCGGCTGCTTTTGAGTCGCGGAGCGGTCGTGGACTTGGCGAACGACCACGGGTTCACAGCGCTTATGGTGGCGGCGTATTGGGGTAACGAGCAGATCGTGCAGCTACTGCTCGACCAGAAGGCCAGTGAGGATGCCCGCGACTGGATGAGGAGGTCCGCGCTGTTTTGGGCGGCAGATGAGGGGCGCTCCAATGTAGTTCAACTGCTTTTGAGTCGCGGCGCGTCGACCGAGCTCAGGGATGCGTGGGGGGAGACGGCGCTGATTGTGGCGGCAGGGGAAGGACACGCTGCAGTCGTGCAGTTGCTGCTCGACCGGAACGTCCGCCTCGATGTGCAGAACGAATTCGGGTACACGGCACTGCACCTGGCTGCTGCCAACGGGGAGGCGGATGTGGTGCAGCTGCTTGTGACGCATGGGGCGGCCATCGCTTTGCCGGATAAAGAAGGCAAGACGGCTTTGGACGTCGCGGGTTCTGCCGGAATCAGGCAAATGCTAGTCGAAGGTGCCTCGAAAACTCGGGTGACGCCAGCAGAATCGCCGGAAGCTGGCAGTCAAGGGGGCGAAGAGGAGGCGGAAATCCCCGAGCGGTATTGGCGCGACACGTTTGGGAACAACCGACGACGCAACCAGTTCGCCGTGTATTGAGATGGCGCTTTCTCGGCTCCAGGGTCGAGATCACCCGTCAGCCCCCCGACATTTATGCTACGCGAATATGCACGGAACGGTCAGCTGAAGGCGTCGGAATCGGCGGACGCGAGCAGTCCACGACACGACGAGGAGGAGCGCTCTGTTGGCACGACGCCTGCTTTGGGAATCCGCCAACGCAGCAGGTTCAGCTTGCATTGATATGAACGCCACGCGTGGTCTTGACTCGAGGAATCGAGGCCGGAACCTCCACCGTTCGGTTGCTCTTCTGCTCATCGGACAGCGCCGTCGGAGGCTCCTTCTCATTGTTGCTGCCGTCGTCTGGGGGATGCCCGCGAAGGGAGCCAGGAGTCTATGAGAAGAAACTATCTACGTGTATTCATACTTATCAGGAATGCAAACGAGGCCGCAGATCGAAGGTTCCGCTGCTCACTGCGTCGCCACCGCCTTAGCAGATGGACATCTTGCGCGCCGTGAGCTTCTGGCCCGGGCGCCAGCCGATGGTGGGCATGGCGTAGTACTCGGCGATGCTGCAGATCTCCAGCTTGCGCACCTTCTGAATGGCCTGCGCGAACAGCAGCGCGCACTTGACGTTGTTGATGAGCGAGACGCCAAAGTCCACGGCAGCACGACGGATCTGGTAGCCGCTGGTGAGTTCGTCGCGGTTCGAGCCCTCCGGGACGTTGATGACCAGCTCGATCTCGCCCGACGAAATGTACTCGATCACCCCGGGCAGGTCGCTCTTCGGGTCCGTCGGCTTGCGCAGCGCCGTGGTCTTCACGCCCTGAGTAGCCAGGTAAGCCGACGTGCCGGGAGTGGCGTAGATCGTGTAGCCCATCTCCTGCAGGATCAGCGCGCTCTCCGTGAACTCGCGCTTGATGTCGGCGTTGCCGATCGAGACCAGCACCTTCTTCTCCTTGGGCATCTTGAAGCCCGCGCTCAGCAGCGCCTTCAGATACGCCTCGTGCATGTCCGTGCCGAAGCAGGCCACTTCACCAGTCGACGCCATCTCGACGCCAAGCGTCGGGTCAGCGCCGTGGAGACGCGTGAACGAGAACTGCGGGGCCTTCACGCCGCAGTAGTCGATATCGATCAGCGCGATGGGCACCGACTTCACCGGCAGACCGATCATCGCCTTGGTCGCCAGGTTGATGAAGTTCAAGTCGAAGGTCTTCGAGATGAACGGGAACGTGCGCGACGCTCGGAGGTTGCACTCGATCACCTTCACGTCGTTGGCACGAGCCATCAGCTGGATGTTGAACGGACCCGTGATGTTCAGCGCACTGGCAATGGCGCTGGCAATCCGCTTCACCTGTTTGATGGTGCCGACATACAGCTTCTGCGCCGGGAGGACCAGCGTGGCATCACCCGAGTGGACACCAGCGTTCTCCACGTGCTCCGACATGGCGTAGTTCAAGATCGAACCGTCCTTGGCGACGCCGTCGAACTCGATCTCCTTGGCATTCACGATGAACTTGGAGATACTGATCGAGCGCGACATCTTCACGGCGTCCGTGCTCAGGTAGGCCCGCAGCTGGTCCATGTCGGACGCCACGATCATACCAGCACCCGACAGCACGTAGCTCGGACGAACGAGCACCGGGTACTGCACTTCAGCAGCGAAGTCCAGCGCATCTTCCAGTTCCTTCACTTCAATCCAGCGTGGCTGGTCCACGCCCAGAGTATCCAAGAGCGCCGAGAATTTGTTGCGGTCTTCACACTGGTCAATGCTGTGCGGGTCCGTGCCCAAGATGTTCACACCGGCGTTCGCCAACGGCATGGCCAAATTGTTGGGGATCTGGCCACCAACAGACACGATCACACCCTCCGGGTGCTCGCGGTCCCAAATGTCCAGCACGCGCTCGAGGCTCAGCTCTTCGAAGTACAGACGGTCGCTCTCGTCGTAATCCGTACTCACGGTCTCCGGGTTGTAGTTCACCACGATGGCAGGCTTGCCGAGCTCACGAACCGTACGGACAGCGCTAACTGCGCACCAATCGAACTCCACCGACGAGCCGATGCAGTAGGCGCCACAGCCGAGCACGACGATGGCCTCTTCGCTCATAGGGATGTCGTCCTCGGAGCCGCCGTACGTCATGTACAGGTAGTTGGTCTGCGCCGGGAACTCAGCAGCCAACGTATCAATCTGCTTCACGCAGGGCAGCACACCCAACTGTTTGCGGCGCTCGCGCACCTGCATCGCCGTCGAGTCCGGCAGTTTGGCCGCAATCTGGCGATCTGAGAAACCGTTCACCTTCAGCGTGCGGAACACGCGCTCGTTCATCGTGTTCAGCGTGAACTTCGACACGGCGTTGCGCAGCATGGAGATGCGCGACAACTTGGACAAGAACCACTTGTCGATCTTCGTCAGCTCGTGCACGCGGTCGATCGTGTATCCAGCGTCCAGCGCGGAGATAATGTAGAACAAGCGCTCGTCCGTCGGGTGGCTGAGCTGCTCGTCAAGAATGGCCGGGTTGGTCTCGTTGTCCACCACGTCGCCATCCAGACCGTCCAGGTTCGGGTTCACCATGCGCACCGCCTTCTGGATACACTCCTCGAAGTTGCGACCGATGGACATGACTTCACCCACCGAAAGCATGTAGCTGCCCAGATCGTTCGACACGCGCGAGAACTTCTTCAAGTCCCAGCGCGGCATCTTCACCACGCAGTAATCCAGACTCGGCTCGAAGCATGCAGTCGTCGTCTTGGTCACGCTGTTCTTGATCGTGACGAGGTCAATGCCCAGTGAGATCTTGGTCGCCACGTACGCCAGCGGGTACCCAGTGGCCTTCGAGGCCAGCGCACTAGAGCGGGACAGACGCGCGTTCACTTCAATAATGCAGTAACGCTCCGAGTGCGGGTCCAGCGCATACTGGATGTTGCATTCGCCCACAATCTTCAAGTGGCGAACCACCTTCTGGGCGGTCGAGCGGAGCTTGAAGTACTCGCTGTTGGATAGCGTCTGCGACGGCGCCACCACAATGGAGTCACCCGTGTGAATGCCCAGCGGGTCAAAGTTCTCCATGTTACAGACCGTGATGCAGTTGTCCTTGGCATCGCGCACGACCTCGTACTCCACTTCCTTCCATCCGCGCAGGTCCTGATCGATCAGGATTTGCTTGATCGAGCCCTTGGAGGCCGAGCCGTGCAGCGCCTTGGTGGCCAGATCACGCAGCTCGTCGTCGTTGTCAGCGAAGCCAGACCCGAGGCCACCCAGCGCGAACGCCGAGCGGACCAGCACGGGGTAGCCAATGTCGTTGGCAGCCTTCAGCGCACCCTCCACCGTCGTGGCGGGGTGGCTCAACGCGATCGTCTCGCCGATCTCGTCCAGCTTCGCAGAGAACTTCTCGCGATCCTCCGTGTCAATGATCGATTCGATCTGCGTGCCCATCACGCGGACGTTGTGGCGCTCCAGGTCGCCGTTCTGGTACAACTCAATGCCGACAGCCAGCGCAGTCTGGCCTCCCATGCTGACCAGGATACCGTCAGGCTTCTCCTTCTTGATGACCTCCAGCACGGTTTCGGCGCGCACAGGCACAAAGTACACCTTGTCAGCGAGGCCCTTGGACGTCTGCACCGTGGCGATGTTCGGGTTAACGAGGATGACGTGCACACCTTCCTCACGGAGCGCCTTGATGGCCTGCGAGCCTGAGTAGTCGAACTCACCAGCCTGGCCGATGGACAGACCGCCCGATCCGAGCAGCAGCACCTTCGAGAACGTGGGCCGGTCGTACAGAGACGTGTCCAGCAGCGTGAGCTTGGGCGGGGCACCCGTCACCTTCTCCAGGAACATGTCGAACAGGAACGCCGTGTCCGTGGGGCCACCGCAGGCTTCCGGGTGGAACTGCACCGAGAAGAAGGGCTTGTACTCGTGGATGATGCCTTCGTTGGACTTGTCATTGGCGTTCATGAAGAAGGTCTTCCAGCCAGCAGGCAGCGACTTGGAGTCCACCGCGTAACCGTGGTTCTGCGGCGTGATGTAGCAGCGCGTAGTGCGCATGTCAATGCACGGCTGGTTCATACCGCGGTTGCCGTACTTCATCTTGTACGTGGTGGCACCGGCGGCAAGCGCCAGCACCTGGTTGCCCAGACAGATACCGAACACCGGCTTGGGGTTCTCCTGCGTGATGGCCCAACGGATGCTGTCGATGGTCTTGGAGGCCATGGTGGGGTCGCCCGGGCCGTTACTGATGAAGATGCCGTCGTACTGGAGCTCGCTGTTCGGCAGGTCGTAGTCGTAGGGCACGACCGTCAACTCGACGCCCTTGCCAACCATATACCGGATGATGTTGTGCTTCATACCGCAGTCGATCGCCACGATGCGCGGGAAGCCGCCTTGGTTGTACACCGTCACTTTCTTGGAGGTGACCTGCGCCACGAGGTTGAGCTGGTTCGGGTCCACGATCTCCGCCGGCTGGCCCTCGAACTCGACCTTGCCCAGCACCGCACCCAGCGAACGGATGCGCTTGGTGATCATACGCGTGTCGATGCCGAAAAGCGCCGGCACGTTGTGCTGCTTGAGCCAGTCGCCGAGCGACGTGACGGCGTTCCAGTGGCTGTGCTGGAACGAGTACTCGGACACGATGAGGCCGGAGATCTGCACTTCGCTGGACTCGAAGAACTTGGGCAGCCCGAACTCGTCCAGCACGTCCATGTCGGGGACGCCGTAGTTGCCGATCAGCGGATACGTGAGCACGAGGATCTGGCCGCGGTACGACGGGTCGGACAGCGCCTCCGGGTAGCCCACCATGCCCGTGTTGAACACCACCTCGCCCGACATGCTTTTGTTCGCGCCGAACGAGTAGCCGGCGTACGTGGTGCCGTCCGCCAGCACCAGCGTGCCGCGCGCGTGCGTGTCCATAACGTCCGAGAGGTCCGCCGCCACGGGGGACAGCACCGGCGCCAGCGTGGACGGCGTGGCCACGCCGTCAGAGAAGGACACCGACATGTTGCTTGGATGGGCGTGGACGGATGGACGGAGGAGGGGACGGGCGCTTCCCGGCGGTGCTTGCTGGAAGGCGGCGAGTGCGGGCTTGGCAGCAAAAGGGAATGTCTGGCTCGCTTGCTTGGGGCGATGCGGACTCGGAAGCGCCTGCGAAGGGGCGGGCGCCGATCACGATCCTTGCTTGCTGGCTGCCAGAGGTTGGTCGAGCGTGTCAAAACCCGGTGGAGAGGATCCGAAATTAAGATGGTGAATTGTAATTTGACTGGCGTGGAGTAAGTGGACGACCCAGCGGACGTGGCAAAACAAGGTGTGGTTTGGAGTGGACGGACGACTTCAATGTCGGGCGTTGCGCAAAGATGGTTTTGTACAAGGGTATCATACGCTTTTCGGTGTGTATGATACCTTGTCGCCATACGAAATCATCGTTTAACTGTTCAAAACAGGTGTCATTGCGCCGGATGTCGTCACCAGCGTGCCGGTGGGTGGCTCTCACGCGCCGCGGAGACGTCAGCAGCCAGAGACCGGGCGCTGGAAAAGAGTGGTGCTGGTGCGTCGACACATGCGCGGTGCTTCCCTCAACTCTTTCCGCTTTTTGCCGGCGAAGGCGCAAGTGGACGGGAGCGGACAGGAAGCGAGCAGGACGAGCGGACGGCGCCATGCCTCGGAGGTGACGCGGCGCTGAGGAGGATGCGGCGGCGGTAGAGGAGGCTGCCGTACGGTAGCGCTCGCCTCGTCTACGGGATTACAGGTCAGCCGGCGTGACGCAACACGAGAGCAGGATGCGGTGCCGCGGCAGCAAGAGGGCGGACAGTGAATGAACCGAGGGCAGCGAAGGAAGCAAGAGTTGGTATCCCCTCCGCGTGTCCTCCTCTTCGATCGCAGTGGGCGGTTCCGGTGGCGATGGAGCGTGCGCTTGTCGGCGGCGATTGGCGTGCGAAAGAGGCGCGCGAGGATGCAAAGCTCACGTCGAAAGGCCCCACCGCGACAGGCGGGGGCGGAGCAGAGGCGATGCAGAGCAGACCTGCGGAATGTGCTTCCACACGCTTCGAAAGATTGGCTACGCAGTCGCCCCTTGGCCAGTGATGGAGAAAGCCTCGCATGTTGCGGACGCCCGCATGATGCCGCTCCCTAGCGCTGCACAAAAGAGGACCTCAGGCGCCGACTGGTTGCTGCGTGAGCTTGGTCTGTCGCGGTGGATGCCCTCGGTGGATACGTGTCTTTCGCTGGAAGCTGGAGCGTGGAGAGCCTGCATTCTATTGCATGGCCTGCGTGCGGAAATATATTTATTTGTACTCGTTCGCGTTGATCTTGGGGAGGGAGAGCGCGGCATCAGCGTGCGTGGGAGGAGGGAGCTTCACGCAAAGAGGAGCAGAAGGCTTCGCGCTTTTCGTGCGCCTCAAAGCAGACAGGATCGGACAAGCAGCAAGGCGATCAGATCGACACGATGTCTGGAAAGCATCAATTGATTAATGGGCTTGACCCGCCGGGGTTATCTTTTCAAGGCTACACTCCTTCGTCTTGAGTGGCGACGGAGCGATCAGGCGCTGCGGCTTTGGGGCTGGTGGTGTGCGTTCGGCATGTCGAAGGACGCGGCCGCCGCTGCGGCTCCTGCGGCGGTCGCCATGCGCGAAAGCACGCAGCTGCTGCCGTCCACGGCGGCTTCGTACCCAGGAAGGCACTCGCACTGACCCATGGCTGCCAGTCGCGCGTTGGAAGGACATCCGGTCGCTTCTTCCAGTTGCTGGGCCGCGTTGGCTTCGGGCTTGATCTGTTCAGGGCTTGCCGCTTCAAGACCAGCTCCACCGCTGCCTTGAGCCGCTGCGAGCTGATCCTGCTGCAGTTGAGCCAGCTTCTGCTGCTCCAGTTGATGCTGCAGTAGCCGCTGCTGTTCTAGTTCTTGCTGCTGCAGTTGTTGCAGAAGCTTCTGCTGCTCCAGCGCTTGCTGTTCCAAGAGCTGCTGCTGCTGTTGTAGCGTCCTCTGCTCGAGCTCCTGCTGCATCTGTTGCTCCACCTGCTGCTGCTCTGCCTGCTGTTGTTGGTCGCGTTCGTCGACACCCAGGGTCTCGTCTTCCTGCTCCGCTTCCACCTCGGACGAGTCCAAGTTCGGGTTCCGCTTGATGCCATTGATCTTGATCTTCGGCGCTCGCGGTCCACGGGCATCTATGGACAGCACAAGTTGAGCTCATCGAACCACTACCATGTATGCGGACGAACGTACAAGCTCACGTACCTTTGCTGGCTGGTGGCAGCTTCGTGCATGGCTCGTTGGCGTTCGATGTCTCTACGTCTCCAGAAGCAGTGGCATGGCCTTCCAGACACTCGCCACACATGTTGGGCTTGCGTGAGCACTACATACGCAGTCAGAACGGACGTGAGATCGACGATCAAGCCGGCAATATCATGGCAAAGAGGGAAAATCGCGTAACGCTACGGACTTACCGTCTCGCGTCCTCGCTGTTCGCAGGAAGGCGTGACACGACATTCGAGGGCGTCAAGCAGCACATCCGGTGGCAACCCATGGGTCCTAGCTGTCACGGCGTCGCCGTGTGTCCAAGCGCCGAAGACGCCGAAGCTCTCGAGGGTCTCCGAGCGGAAGTACAGGTCGTACGTCGTGCCTTCAGTGAGGCCGGCGAGTGTGAAGCTGGTCGCGTGGCTGTCTGTTTCGTTGATATCTACGCTGCCGTTGGCGAGTATAGCTGCCTCGATGGACGGCGGCAGGTTACCGGTCGAAGCCAAAGAGAAGCGGCGACCACTGGGCAGCGCGATGTAGTGCATATGGCCGCGATCGCTGAGCGTGACGTTCACTGTTAGCGCATCTACTCGAGCGTCAGTAGGACTCACCGATGCATCAAGCAGATCCGGAGCTTCCGGGTGAGTACGCACGTCTTT
Source organism: Nothophytophthora sp. Chile5 (assembly GCA_001712635.2). NCBI lineage: Eukaryota > Oomycota > Peronosporomycetes > Peronosporales > Peronosporaceae > Nothophytophthora > Nothophytophthora sp. Chile5. Next base: position 10,347 of record MBAC02008169.1, read on the forward strand.
GTGGGTGGCCACAATGCCGTAGATCCCGCCGCTGCCCTTGGTCTCGGTCACAAGATGCACTGTATAGTTGGTGCCTCCGGTCTGCGGGACTTCTAGCGTCTGCTCTCGCCAACCACTGTCATGAGAGACCTCCATGTTTGCTGGATCCACTTCCAGGCTTTCTTGCGCCACGAGTCGGTCCTTCAATGCCAGACGATTGCCATATCGGTCACTGCCTTCTGCCACATGCTGTGTGGGTTCCCAAGGCGTCACGACCACCACGGAGAAGTGCACGACGCCCGGTGCGTCCATCCGGAAGCCGACTGTGAGTGCCTGCGTAGTTCCTGGCGTCGGATACGCAGCATGAGCCAGTAGAATTGGAGCATTCGCGAAGGTCGAGACTTCTTTCAGCTCTTGGATGGCCCCGTAGATGCCGTGGTCGCCTGGCGCCGCCTCAGCCACAATGAGCAGGTCGTAGCTCATGCCAGGCGTCAATTCCTCCAGCAACTCGATGTGCTCACCGCCTGATAGACTCACACTGCGTCGCATCCTCACCACGTCACGTGGGTAATCGTGCGAGTTCCGTCCGTTCCCGTGCCGGTCTTTGCTCGACATGCCCTTACTGCTAACGTTGTGTGGCGACGTGGCATTGAAGTCGGGGTTCCCGGAAGGTCCCAACATGTAGTGCACTTCACCGGGACGATTCAATGCAAAGACTAGCACCAATTCGGTTGTTGAACCGGTCCGCGGTGTCAGATGAAGCTCCGTGAAGCTCGGAGCCGGTGCATGTGTGCGGACGCGAAGCGGTTCGCTGAAGCTCTCACTCATCACGCCGTAGGAACCCACCGTCTCAGTTGCCAGGAAGATGGCGTAGCTGGTGTTCTCCGCGAGCGTAAACTCGTCGCCGAGCTCTTCTTCCACGTCGTTTCGACTGTGTTGTCGCTCCGGCATCTCGATTTCCACGGTCTTGAAAATCAGAGGAGATTTGCATTCGTCTCCGCTCGCGGTCTTCAAGGCGTTGGCTGTCGAGTTCTCAGCAGAATTGGATGCTTGAGCCAGACGGAGCGTCTTCGACACGGAGCTAGGAGCCGCACAGTGCTCGGGGAAAACTAGCAAGTGGACAAGCGCTCGTTCACAAGCTTCACATGCGATGTCGAACTTTGCCGTGACTCTTGAGGTAGAGCCGAAGGTCGGGCGAGCCTGCGCCTTCGAGATACGGGGCGCCGCCTCATGAGTGGACACGAGAATGCCGTCGTTCTCATAGCGTGACTCGTTGCTGCGATCTTTGTGCGGGTTAACACGCGTGAAGACACCGTCGCTGCCGCTGGTCTCGTAGGAGAAGAAGAGCAGGTACTCGTGGTTGGAACGAAGACCAAGCACATTCTGCTCGATTTGCAGATTCGTGGCGTTCTCGGCCGTGATGTTGGTCAGCACTCCAGCGGCGATGACTCCGTCTCCGTGGCCTGGCGTCGCCTCCTTGAACGCGCGTGTGATCTCCCCTCTATGAGACGCAAAGGATGTGCCGCCCAGGTCATGGCCAGGTTTGGCCTTCGCATCGAACAGAATGAAGTACGGCACCCTCCCAGCAGCTCGAGTGAACCGGTCAAGCACGTCGCCGCTTCCATCTTCAGTTGCTTTCGGAGCGTTCAGTAATTTGGAGACGTTCAAACTGATGTGGATGCCGTCGGTTCGGGCACTCACAGCACTCACAGCCACCTCATCAAGCAGAACCGACTGGTTCGTGTACTCGGCATGCGTGGCCACGCGATGGCAAGCGCTGGTGCTTCCTGTTGAAGGCCAACCGAAGATGCCTCCGCTAGCAGCAGTCTCGCTCACGAGACACACGTCAAAGAGAGCGTTGGGTGGCAACTTGTCGATCTGTTTGTGCGTGGTCTTGCCACGCGTCACGTCTTCTCTGGAGACTGAGAGAGTGTCGTTCACCCAAACACCCACACCCAGCTCTCCAAAGTCGGCTACCTTGAGCATCGAGCCGTTCAACTTCGACAGGTCAAAAGTGCTAACCGGTGGCGGCCAGACACTTTCAGGCTCTTCATCTTTCGCTTCAGTATCGTTCAACTTGGCTCGAGGATTGCTGTCAGGTTGAGTCCGTTGCTGGCCTTCTCTTTTGCTCTCTGTTTGGCTTCGATCCGGGACGAGTCCTCGAAAGAAGAGCGCGTAGTGGACGTCTCCGAAGCGATCGAGTTGGAAGTCGATCGCCAAAGCTGAGCTGGATCCAGCAACAGCCCGTACAGATAGAGTCTCCGGGAGGATCACAGGCGCGCCAAGGTTCGTATTCACTAATATAGGCGGTGGGAACTCCCCGTAAACGCCGTCACTACCTCGGGTCTCCGTGGTGAGTGACACATGATACGTTGCTCCCGATTTGAGGCCACTCAACGTCATGTTGTGTGCGAAGACAGGAGGATCCATAGGCTGCGTATCATTCGTGCCGTTGATGATCTCCATCACAATGTGACTCTTCAGTACTTGAAGTTGACCGCGCAGCTCATGAGGCGTGTCATTGCGTTCGCTGCGTCTGATGATAGACGGATCGGCGAAATCCACGTCGCTGAGGAAGTAGTGCAGCTCGCCCGGATGCGACAGGTTCACGGAGATCACAACGCTATCAATGCTGCCAGCGACGGGATCCACCGTAGCCAGCACAATCGTCGGGGCCACTGCGTGTGTCGTGGCGTTGAATGCAATGGGTTCTCCTAATACACCGCTGCTGTTGCCATCTCGACTCGTCTCCGTGACCACCAGGACTTCATACGTCGTATTGGCACTCAATCCTTTCGTCACGAAGCTTGTGGCTGCATTGGACAATTTGGAGGTCGAGAAGACATGTCCACTGCTCACGAATGGGGAGGAGGAGCCACGGTGTTGATGAGAGCGAGGGTCAACACCTTCAGTCGAGTGTTTCATGATCGTAACGGCATCGATGGGTTTGTGCTCTTCCCCGGTTTCCAGCGATTCTGAGGCTTTCCGAACGACGTAGTGCAGTAAACACGGTGACTCCGACCCCACCATCACGCGGATTTCGATATGTGAGGTAGTAGCTGCCAGAGGCTTCGCGGTGGCTTGCACAACACGAGGCGCGCGTTTGTGAGTCCGTACTGAGCGTTCGGCACTGCGAGCGCTCAACACACCGTTGCGCTGAGCATTCTCGGCGTACAAACTGACTCGGTACGAGGTGTCTTCGCTCAGGTTTCCCATTTTGAAGGTGAAACGGTTGGGCGAGTACCGATCCGACTCGAAATTCGCTCGGTCTTCCACTTCCTGGCAGTGCTCGCTGCTTTCTTTCGTGGCTTTAGCCGTCTTTGTGGCTCCATTGTCGGTGCTATCCGGGCTCAAGCACAGATAGAGCACGTCCTGCGGCTTGGTCATGTCCACTTCAAGCTGGATGCTCGACACGTTGCCTTGTTGAGGCTTCGCAGACCGCAACTCGACCTCTGAGGCGTTCTCATTAGTGGCAGCATCCAGCAGATTGGCGAATGGGGGCCCGAAGAGCCCGAAGCTACCTGTGGTCTCCGGGAACAACACAATAGAGTACGTCGTCGCATCTTCAAGCCCTGTGATCTGGAACTGCTGCTTGAATGGAGCTGCTGTATCGCCGGCACTTGTCTTCGCATCTTTCGCACTGGCACTTGCGTTGAGACTCGGAGCAAACTTGAAGACGCCAGCTGCGTAGGCGTCTTCAGTTTCTTTAGGTGCGCGCTCTCGAAGGAGCTTCTGGAGATGCGGCATGCTCGAAGCTTGCTGGAAGAAGCTGCGAAGACTCGAGGTGGCTCCGCTTTTGCCCGTGAGGAGATAGTGAATGTTGCCAGCCGGTCGCGCCAGTTCTACAGTGAGTGTAAGAGCGTTCACACTTCGGTTTGTGGCTTTGGCAGAGGCAGCGACAATGGCAGGTGCTTGTTCGTGCGTCTGAGCTTGTGTCGTGAGCTCGCGACGACTGAACAAGCCGTTGCTAGCTGCAGTTTCGGCTCGTAGCTTCACACTGTACAGTGTGCCACTCTCCAGCCCGGTGATGTTGGCGTGTTGCATTTCTTTCAGGCTTGTGTGGAATTCCTCGGCACTCGAGAACCCTCCCAAAGAGAACACACCGTGGATCGTAGTGTTCTTCGGGGATGCTGCTTTGCCTTCGGTCTTTGCCGACGGCACACCCGCCACGGTGGCCCCGTCCACTTTCTCGCGGGGTTTTGTCGAAGGATTCTCGGACAAAGCGGTCACCTCGTAGTGCAGATCGTATTTGAAGTACGCCACTGTCTTGGAGGTCACACGTTGAACATCTTGACTGTCCACATCCAACCGGAAGCTCACGTCAAGTGCCGATGCACTCGCATTAAGTGGTGAACACGCCAGAGAACTCACTTCTGGGGCTAATGCATGCGTTCGAGCAGCTTGAGAACGGCGAGTCACTTCAGCGCGTACTTGTCCACTCCCAGGCGCTTCAGTCATAACGAACACATCGTACAGCGTGGCTGGTGTCAGGCCCTTCACGGTCTTCTGGAAAGCCAAGGGACTGTCTCCCATCTCGACAGTTTGCACCACAAACGTGGGTCTCACAGCTCCGGTATCGTCGCCGCGGTTCTCAGCGAGGTCTGTGGCCGTGAGCATCGGTACATTAACGCTGTCGCTTCCGCTTGGAACCAACGCAAAGTAGACGCGGCCGGGCGTTGTGAGCGTAGCATTGATCACAACCGTGTCAGCGGATGCATTTGCTGGTGAAACGAAGGTGATGTCGATCCCCGGCGGTTCTGGATGCGTTGAAGACTGGAGCACGGACTGTACAGGTCCGAAAACACCGTTGCTGCCGATCACTTCGGCCACAAAGTACACGTCGTAGCTGGTATTGGCGTGCAGATCCTTCACGGAGCTCTCCACCTTCTGCGCTCGTGGCACTGTGACTGTACTCGCCGCTACAGTGGCAGCACCTCCTGCATTTCTCGCGCCTGGTAAACGGCGTGCGGACACATCGTGGCTTGAGCGAGCATCATCATCTGGGTTGTTGGCACGACACTGTTCCGCTGCCGTTTTGATTGCTGATGCGTCCAGTGGCTCATGACCTGCGGCCACTACGGCGTAGTGCAGATGTGCAGCATCCGTCAGGTACGTCGTCAGCGTTAGCGCATGCGCCGAGCCCTGCATGGGCGTCACGAAGCTGCGCGGTTTCTTAACTGCATGTACACATCATTTTGTATGAAAGCGCCACAATGTTAGCCTCAAGACAACGCAATGTCATAAAAGAGAAACTCAACGTACTGTCATTTCCAACGGCAGCTGTCGTGGCAGTGCTAGTAGTAGCAGACGCAGCTGTCGGGGTACTCTGGCTGCCACCAGAAGCAGCGGTTGCTAGCAGCAGCAGCGCCAACAGCACAACCCGGCGCGGCATGGCGGCAGCTACGGTGACAGCGAGCGCGCTCTCCCTTCGTCCCTTTCGTCGGCAGACGCGTCTCTCTTTGCGCGGCGCGATGCCGTCGGTCCCCACGTTGTACGCTGAAAGATCGGGAATGACTGGCGACGTGGAGAGGGGGAGGATCGCGTCGTTTCAAGATCGGCCGGATCTTTCGCTGTGTTACTTTCTAGCGTTACTTTTCAATATTTGGGTCGGGTTTCAAAGAACGACGTGGGTCTGCACGAGCCCGTGAATTGCAAAATACCGGTTTATACCGGTACAACCTGATACTCCCTGTCGCATCCCGGTGTGAAAGTTCAGCTTCTCTGACCGAATGGAACGTCCCGCTTTGAAATCTGCGGAGTTCGCAATTCCAGTGTCAATCGCTCTTGTTGAATCTGAAGGTGCTATTCCTGGAATGATATGCGTCTATTTCATTCGGACAGAGCCACGTGGGATTCAGACCAGAGCGTCAGTCCTTCAGTCAGGAAGCTGGTCAGTTGCTGGTGGACGGAAGCCAAGCGAAGCGAAGCGGCATTTTACGCGGCGCGGTCGGAAGCGCGCTCTTCCTCTCGGCTCCACAGCCCCCACCCCTTCGTCGTCATGCCTGCGGACGTGGCGTTCTCCTTCGCCGATGCCGTGGCGGGCCGCGCACGCCGGAACACGCTCACAAAGGCCGAGAGCGAAGACTTCGCGGCCGCCGAGGTGCCTTTGCAGGTGCTGACCGCGCCGCTGCCGCTTTCCTCCGCCACTTCGCCGCCCGCGCGCTCTACAACGCCACGAAATGGCGTCAAGAAGCGCGTGAAGAGCTTGCGCTTCAGCTTCAAAGCGTCCAACATGAAGACCCAACCCATCAGCGAAGGCGAGAACGAAGACGCCGTCTCCGTCTCCTCGCCGGCGTCGGCGTCCTCGTGCTCGGACAGCACCTGCAGCCTCAGTACTACGACGAGTGCGAGTACTAAGCGTGCGGTGGGTCCTCAGGACTTCGATCTTCTGTGTGTGATCGGCCAAGGCGCCTTTGGCAAGGTCATCCAAGTGCGCCACCAGCCCACGAACGAGATCCTCGCCATGAAAGTACGGAAATATACCACACAGATGCATAGGAAGAGCTGCTGCATGTTTGCTATGGACTCTCAGTGCTGACAGCTGTGTGTTTGAATGATTGCAACCAGATCGTGTCGAACAAGTACATTGTGAAGAAGAACTCGGTGTCGTACCTTCAGGCCGAGCGCGACATCATGGCGAAGATCAACCATCCGTTCCTCATCAGTCTGCGCTATGCCTTCCAGACCAAGTCCAACGTCTACCTCGTCATGCCGTTCGTGGCTGGAGGAGAGCTCTTCCACCACCTGCACAAGGAAGGCCTGCTGCTCGAGAGCTCCGCCAAATTCTACGCCGCCGAAATGGTGCTCGCGCTCGAGCACTTGCACGCTCGAGGCATCATTCATCGGTACGACTGACCTGTTATTCACCAATTTGTATCGCTTCGTGGCTTCTAAATCTCTTTTGCATCATGCAGAGACCTGAAGCCTGAGAACGTGCTACTTGGCGCCGACGGCCACATCCGGCTGACCGACTTTGGCCTCGCGAAGGAGATGGCCGACGTGAGTTCAAAGAGAGAGCAAAAGCCGCAATCATTTACGACCGTGGGAGACCGCCGTACTAATGAACTGTGCTGGCTCTGCGTGTCCTGATTGTAGGAAGACGACTCGACGAGTACCATGTGCGGGACGAATGGTGCGTTCAAGAACCCAGTGATCCTGTGTGTTTGACTTCTATAAGTTCACTCACTGGTTCATATTGCTGCTTGTAGAGTACATGCCTCCGGAGATGATTCGTCGCAAGGCGTACAACCAGGCCGTGGACTGGTGGGCGCTTGGCGCCCTCATCTACGAAATGGTGACGGGGTATCCGCCGTTCCGCCACAATAACCGCAAGAAACTGCACCAGAAGATCCTAAATGAAAAGGTACCGAACAGACTCGCGTGCGTGTTGCCAACCTGGCTCACTGTGTCAATGATTGACTGATGTCGTTGTGGTATTCACAGCTCCCGCTTCCCAAGTGGCTGGGCTCGGACACTCACTCCATTCTGAAGCAGTTGCTGGAGAGAAACGTGGACAAGCGGCTGGGCTCGGGCAAATCCACCATGTTCCAGGTGAAGGGTGTGCAGGCTATCAAGAAGCACGCGTTCTTCCGCGACATCGACTGGCACCTGTTGGAGCAGAAGAAAGTGCAACCACCGATCATGCCCAACGTGATGAGTAACACGGACACCACGTACTTCTCGGAGGAGTTCACGGCTCAAGACGTGGGGAGGCGCAGCCGCATCGACAGCGCGGACGGCGGCAACGCCAACAAGCTCTTCGCGCGCTTCTCGTGGGTTGCAGATGACGCTGCGAGCTTCGCGGACGCCATTCGTGGCGGCAGCAACAATGAGGAGAAGCCTTCGACAGCGCTCGACGACGCTGTGGGTAGTCTGACGCTGACCGATGAGCAGAAGAGCAACTGAACGATGGGGAGTTGGGTCGGTAGGTCTCCCGTTCATAGATTTGCTTGTTTTTCGAACGGTAGACAGGTTGCGTCGCTCGAGGTGCAGCCTGCTACTTACGTAATGATTGGCCTTATTCGTTTGGCTGGGACGATGCTGCTGTGCTCCGGCACTTCGATTCCTCGAGTAAAACCATGCGTGGCATTCATCTCAATGCAAGGTGAGCTTGCTGCGCTGGCGACCAAAGCAGGCGTTGTGCCAATAGAACGTTCTTCCTCGTCGCGCCGTGGACTGCCCGCATCCGCCGATTCCGACGCCTTTAGCTGACCTTTCCGTGCATATTCACGTAGCATTTGCTCGATTTCCCCAGATCGATAGCCCTCTTGCATCACGACATCCATCACCGCCGAGCTCCTAATCTCGCTATGTGCATTCACGCTGGCACCTTGGTCTGGCAGCTGCTGGGCAATCTCCTCGTGGCCCCATCCCACTGCCGCCATAAGCGCTGTGAAGCCATTATGATCCGCCAAGTCAACGGTCGCTCCACGACTCAAAAGAAGCCGAGTCATCTCCAACTACCGCGAAGATTAACGCCGTCCAGTCGTTTTCGCCTCTCGAGCCCACGTCCACGTCGTTCTGCGGGACCTGGTACACGTCGTCCATGTGCCCGTGCTGGGCAGCCCCCAGCAGCAACTTCGCTGCTGAGTTTCCCATCGCTGCTTCATTCGACGAAGCGATTACCAGATCGCTTTATCCCCAGCAAATTCACACGAACTCTAACGGCACTCTGACGTGTTGAAGATGGAGTATGGCAGCTGGAAAGAAATTGGCTACTTCACGCCATCGCAACGGGGTTGTCGAAATGCTGAAGTTTCCTATGCTGGAGCAGACACCACATGCTTGTCGGTGGAGCTCACGGCGCAAGACGTGCGGAGACGTAGTCGAATCGACAGCGGGGACAGCGGCAACGTCAACAAGCTCCTCTCGCGCTTCATGTTGCAACGCTTTGCGGGTGTCGGTCGGCATCCGGGCGGCAACAGCAATGCGGAGAAGCTGCCGCCGCCGGTCGATGAAGCCATTGACAGTCGGTGCTCTCTGATGAACAAAACAGTAGCTGAACGATGGAGTGCCGGCTTGTTGACCATTTCGTTTTTTTATTCTTGTTTGCCATATTTCGTTTTTTTGCCGTGCACTTCATTGCCTTGTCGGACTTGGGGAAAATGCATGCACATGCACACATCGCGTGGACGAGGTTCTTCTTGCCAATTGCTGGGATTCGATTAGCATAACGAGGAACAAGCGACTCGACTTGCCTCGTTCATGCGATCGCTCGTGCCGGCCCGCCTTTGCGGCGTCTCCGCATTCGTCAGCATCTTGCTGCCGCCGACATTTCCTGCCGTTTGTTTGGTGCCTTAGTAAGAGGGGGCGGCCGCGCCGTTGTGATGGTAGGGGGATACACCAGGGTACTCTAGCCAATGCGGTGTGACCATCAACTTCAACTTCAACGTCGAGGTGTTCAACACCCTGTTGTCGTACATGTATGTCTTGCCATATTCCACGACAGTCACAACTGACTTGTGGTGCATTAGCCGTTGGCTTGGTTACTTCAGAGAATGGTCAGCTATTTAGTTAGTGACCTTCGAAGCAACACCCATGAGACGGCAGGTTGCGCCGCACAATCGACACAGTATGCGGCACCGCTGCGGGGTAGCGTAAGCAAAGCGGTAGCGCTGCTCAGCGCAATCTGTCGTCCCAGCGTCATGTGCTGCGCCGCACAAGCATTTGATTTGTAGTGACAGCAGTGTTTACTGGAGAGAAATGGGTCGCCCGGTGGTGCCGACGCGTTTCGATTAATCGAATGCGCATGTGAATCTCCACACGTTTTTAGTCGACAGCGCAGCTAAGTCTCACCCAGAATGATGTTTTTTTGTGGATGCACGCACTAACCCTATATGCTTAACAAAGGTTTGCAAAATGGCGCCGGTGCTCGGAATGATGGTAGCATCAAGTATACATTGCGACGTAACAGCAGTATTATTGCCAGGGACTAGTCACTTCTCGCTTTGCTTCCAGTCTCTGGCAATAGCGCCGAAGCCATCGGTTCAGATACCGGTAAGTTGATTTCACAGTGGATGTATTACGCCAGTCAACCGCCCAATTAGGCTCGTGCCCCGCACTCTCTCTCCTCACTCTCTCCTCACTCATACTTCTTCCAAGTGAAACTTTCTCCCCGGTCGAAAAGCGGAAGCACCCACCACCTTCACAATTCAATTCGACGACTTGCGCGCGGTAGCAATTCTTCCGACTTCCGCGTCGAGTCTCTCTTACCAAGCGACACCATGGAGGCGGAGAAGCGGCCGTCCTCGCCGACGGCCGTGCTCGGCGGCAAGGAAGGCGTCGGGTCCGGCGGCTCGACAGTCAGGCCGGCGCTGGCGGAGCGCCGCACCACGTGGATGTTCATCCGCACGCTGCTGTGGAAGAACTGGACGCTGAAGCGGCGCCATCCGGTGGCCACGTTCATGGAAGTGGCGCTGCCCTGCGTGTTCATCCTGGTGATGGGGCTGCTGAAGACGCTGGTGGACGACGTGACAGTCCCCAGCGGCTGGAGCGACGACGAGAGCATCACCGATGACGACACGTTAGGAACATCCTACAATCTGTTCCAGACCTCGGGCACCACGTTGGCGGGCATCCCGGCCGTGCTGCCCAAGTTCACAATGTACGAGACATCGCTGTGGGGAATTATGCTGTACATGGGCAGCTTGTCCATCACGAACGGCATGAAGATGGACGAGTTGTCGGCCACGGCACTGGCCACCTGTCAAACGGGCGTCACGTCCTATGGGTTGGTGGATACAGATCCAAGCTCTGAGTACGCGGTGCCTACAGAATGTGGGGGCAAAGTGGCGCCGTATAAGATCGCCGTGGCGCCGGATAACACGTTTACACGCGAGTACTTCATGCAGACGATGGAGCTGTGGTATCCGCGTATTAACCTGCGGAACACATCGACGTCTGCTGTGTTCCCTTCACTAATGGAAAGCGTGCAGTTCTTCGACACGGAGGAGGCACTGGAGGACTACGTAAGCGGCAGCGACTACGCGTCGAGTCAGCAGAACCCGCACATTTACGGCGGCATCGTGTTCGACACGTATCCGGAGGACGACGCCATCGGCTCCTTCGACTCCATTGAGTATACCGTGCGCCTGAACTCGACGCTGGGCAGACGAGGCGCCATCGGCCTCATTCCCCGAACCATTGGCGACCCGCCGCAGCTCTCGCCGTTCCAGAAATCCATCGAGATGGAGTACTATACGCGGTATACGGTCACAGGCTTCATGACGCTGCAGACGCTCGTCACCAGGTTCGTGGCCTGTATGCCCGAGTGGGATGCCGCCTCGAAGACCACGACTGGCGAGTGCCAACGGCCACAGACGACCGCCGAAGCCTCGACCGAGATGGACGACCAGCTGCTGGCGTATCTGGACAACGACGTCATCATCGAGTACGCTATCCAGAACATCGCGGGCTCCGACGCCACCTTCTCAAGTGTCCAGGAGTTCTTCACCAATGAGACGCTAGAAGCGCTGCTGAAACCGCTACGTCAAGCCCCGCAGCCGTATCTAGGCGCCTCGGTGGCTCCGTTCCCCATCGAAGGGTACATCAGCTCGCCGTTTTACGACGAGGTCGCGGATGTGTTCGCCATCGTGTTCATTTTGGCGTACTTGTACTCCATCTCGCAGATCCTGGTGATCCTCATCCAGGAGAAGGAGCTGCGTTTGCGGGAGTACATGAAGATCCTGGGTGTGAAGGAGAAGGCGATCGTGATCTCGTGGTACATGACGTATATCGCCATCATGTTCGTCGGCGCGGTGCTCCAAGCGCTCATGGGCATGGCCGGCCTCTTCGCGAACAGCTCGGTGGTGCTCATTTTCCTCTTCTTCTTCCTCTTCAGTCTGAGTGTGCTGGCCTATGGTTTCCTGATAAGTACGATCTTCAGTCGAGCACGAGTCGGAGCGTTCGTGGGCATGGTGATCTTCTTCCTTATGTACTTCGTGTCGACGGCGTTCACCACGGAAACGGCTGAAAACAAGAAGACGGTGGGCTGCATCCTGTCTCCTGTTGCCTTGTCATTGGGCGTCACGGTGCTGTCGAATCTGGAGGCCACGGGCACCGGTGTCAACTTCTCCAATGCCAGCGTGTTGAGTGACAACTTCCGTTTCTCCAGGGCGTTGGTCATGTTCCTGTTCGACACGATCCTGTATACGCTGCTCGGGTTGTACTTCGAGAAAGTGATCCCGAGAGAACACGGCACGGTCTTGAAGTGGTACTTCCCTGTGTCGCCGTCGTACTGGCGGAACCGGCGAAAGGCCCGCGAGACGCTCAAGGCCAATTTGCAGTCAGACAACCCGGAAGACGCGTTGCTGGACAATGTCGTCTTGGAACTGAACCCGAACTTCGAGCCTGTGAACGCGGAGCTCCGCGATCAGGAGCGTCACGGCGAAGTGCTGTCAGTGCAGCGATTACGCAAGGTCTTCCCGGTTCCTGGAGGCGAGAAGGTGGCGGTGGGAGGCCTCAATCTAGTCATGTACAAGAACCAGATCACGTGTTTACTGGGACACAACGGTGCTGGCAAGACGACACTCATCTCGATGCTGACTGGTATGATTGCGCCAACGAGCGGCAACGCTTCGTTCCAGGGACTCTCTC
>MBAC02008171.1:0-13476 GCA_001712635.2 Nothophytophthora sp. Chile5
ACACTGAACCCAACGTATAATACGCCGAACTCGCCGTTAAATACACACTGAACCCAACGTATAATACGCCGAACTCGCCGTTAAATACACACTGAACCCAACGTATAATACGCCGAACTCGCCGTTAAATACACACTGAACCCAACGTATAATACGCCGAACTCGCCGTTAAATACACACTGAACCCAACGTATAATACGCCGAACTCGCCGTTAAATACACACTGAACCCAACGTATAATACGCCGAACTCGCCGTTAAATACACACTGAACCCAACGTATAATACGCCGAACTCGCCGTTAAATACACACTGAACCCAACGTATAATACGCCGAACTCGCCGTTAAATACACACTGAACCCAACGTATAATACGCCGAACTCGCCGTTAAATACACACTGAACCCAACGTATAATACGCCGAACTCGCCGTTAAATACACACTGAACCCAACGTATAATACGCCGAACTCGCCGTTAAATACACACTGAACCCAACGTATAATACGCCGAACTCGCCGTTAAATACACACTGAACCCAACGTATAATACGCCGAACTCGCCGTTAAAAAAAAATATCTCAATTTACAAATATTTTGAATAAGGATTATTAATATTCCCCTTAATCCAACCATAATATTGTGGATCGTTGATTTTCACCCATTCGAAAATCTTACCTCGATATTTACCAAACTGGATTGATGTCTTCGGTAGTAAATTGTCAGCTATTTCTCTCTTGTTAAATTCAGAAACCTTTTCACACCCCAGAAGCCACTGAAGATAAGAATCATCATTACCTAACAGAGATGAAGGAGCTTTCCCAAAATATTTGCCAAAATTGAGTTTGCTGCGTTGATAAGCTTCTTCATATTCCGCATCTACTTCTTCCAGTATAGGATCCACTGCATATTCAATATCGTCATCGCTATCGCTATCGTATACGTTGACTGGTATTGGGAGAATAGAACGTTTCACTTGAATGGGTGGTGTATCATGAATAGCGTTATCGATGTGATACTCCTTATGAATTTTACAATACTTACGACATTTAACGCATAGAGGAGTTTTACATTGATTATCAACTCCACACTGAATGCAAGTACGCTTGTTCATCTCAAAGTGGTTCATACATGATGACCCGACAAACTCAAGCCTACCAGTCGTCTTGTGTTTAATCAAGCAATTCCAAGAAATTGCTGTTGAACAATGACAGTGAGTTAGAAGTAATGGTAAGTCTTCTTCCTTGAAAGAATCAATCGATAATATTTGATTCGTCCAAGTACATTTCCAATCTGGATTCTTGAATGAGTAAGTACTTGACGTCGACATCGGAAACTTCCATCCAGTGTAACTGTAGTCGTTCAAATCCCCGAGATAAGCTACAAGTTTCTCAAGTTTACTACTCATGATTAGTGTTGGTTGCTCGATGTAGTCGATTGTGTTATTATACTTAGTATCGCAAATCTTTAGATAGACTCACTTTTCATTAAAAAAAATTATTCTTCGCGTGAGATAGGATTTGAATGGTTTTGAAATCAAGAAGAAATTATCATCATGAAAGTTCACTTAGAGAAGTTCTTATCACTCTCATATCGTGTGGCGCAAATGCTCCGTTGTGATATTATGTATTAAATGTTTTCTTCGCGTGAGAGAGTGTTAAAAGTATTTTGCATGAAAAAGTGATTAATGTAATAAATTAACACTTAGAGAGATTCTACCTTCCATTGTGAGTTTTAAAGTTTTTCATTGGCTTAAATATAGTTTAGAAGGTGTGAACCTAAACCATACTTCTCAATTTGATAAAAATGCGAATATTTGCTTTTTATAGATTAAAACCACTTAGAGAGACATTCTCGTTGCTCTTATACTGAATGAAAATGTAGGGTGGCGCAAATGCTCCGTTAAGGTACTATACTCGCGTCGAACTCCTCTTCAACAACCAGCTTCGCCGATGTGTAGAGCAAACGCGAGACCACATCTTCATCCACTTCGTTACGCACGTGAGCAATGCTCTGAGCCAAACGGTCCATTAGTACGGGGTGGCGCTTCATGAACCTCGTGTGCCATCCGCGCGTGAGCGTCGTAGCGGAAATGCTGCGCGTATTCGAGAGGTCATGGCGTGAAGAACTTCGCTTCCTTTTATGAGAATCCGGGCAGGCCCCACGGGACCTCTGCGCGTTGCATGGCAGCGACCCACTCGACGATGTTTGCTTTGAGTGCCCGAGGAATAGCCTTCTTGGGCCCTGGGCGCCAGGGCATGGAGAATACAATAGGAAATGATACTGTGGGTTGCGGCCACCAGTTAACAGCGACTGCAGTATAAGAAACACAATAATAATGATTGCACTGATTGCATTGTATTGATGCAGGGTATGTTACGCCCGGTCATCTAACGGATCACTTTTCGGTGTAGCCAGGGAACGTTGCGCTGTTCCACAGGTTGCAATTGGCGCGCAGGAATATCACCCGCTCGAAGTTCGCGGGCAGTGTCGACGAACGAAGCGACGTTAACACGAGCTTGTACCCAGAAAACAACCTCTCACAGGTGTTGCTGGTTGGAGGGGCATTGTGCAACAGCATGTCGTACTGAGCGGAGGTGCGGACAGATAGGCGCGGCTTCTGCACCTGCCGAAGAATCGTCGCGGAGAAGTTGTCCTTGGCCGCGGCTGTGTGTGTGTGTGATTCGGTTGGGGGAAGCATGAATCCGGCGACGGCGCGCTGTTCAGTTGCATATAGCAGGTCGTCGCTTTGGATCTTGACGACAGTGCCCTCAAAGTCGAGCAAATGGACGATCGCGGCGGAAGGCTTTAAAACCTCGTCCATGATTGGGTACTTTTCAACGCAAGCACTGAATAGCAGGCGGACCTCCGCTAGGGTGCGCTGTTCCGCCTGAAGCTTTACGCAGACGTTATCACGCTCTTCCAGTTTGTCGACCAGCGCCACGATGCGCGATGAGCGTTGCCATGCGGCACGTACTCTTCGATGGCATTCACGGTCAGGATAGCGTCGCAGATCTTGACGTAGCGTTGCAGCCTTAGGAAAATAGATGGCCAACAAGTAGCATTGGCCTTGGTTGGCTTGAGCCTTGTCGCCTTCGCAAGCGCAGCAGCATTTTTGACTAGACGCAGCTGAATCATCAGACTCTGAATCAGATCGATATGAGTCTGAGGAACTTCCTAAAAGTCGGTTAACCGCGAGGTTAAACCGGTGACTGGCACATCCAATCAGGGGCACTCCCAACTTTGTTGCGATGCTCTGATTGGTCGAGCAGTGTTGCCGACGATGAAGCGCATCGTTGCGAGTTCTTTGCCGTACAGACCGAGAACCGACTCGATATGATCGAGGTGTGCGTCGGCCGTTTGGCCAGCATCCATGGGAGACAGCCCTGCGGGGAGTCGCTGGTACCGCTCGCTGTCGACCATGTAGACCGCGTACAGGCCGATGAAGTGAATAGAGTGACTCTTCCAGCCATCGAAAATCAGGCTGAATGAGACTCCCATCTCAGTGGCAATGGCACGACCAACCTTCCCGACGACACGGCCGATGTACTGCTTCAGTGTCCCCACAGTAGTCGGCTTCATCGTCACCACCGCGCGAGCGGACTTGTTCTCGACCTCAGTGATGGGCAGGCTGCGCTAGCTAATCCAATCCATCCACTGATAATGTTAAGCGTAGTCTCGTCCACGAAGCTAAACATGCCGACCGTCGTGGCTGACGAGGCCTGGAAGCCAGCAAACTCCGCAGTGTAGTCGGGGTGCTTAGAGCCGAAGTGACCCAGGAAGTTGGTGTAGTCCGTGCCGAGCGCTTGCTTGCGGGGCCGCCCGCACTTCTTCCACTCGAAGTTGCCGTCGCTGAGGTTGGCGTTGAAGAAAGCGCAAAGCTGGCGCGACGACATGGTAGATGGCTTGGGGAAGGTCGCGGGTGTTGTTCGAATGTAGGAAATCGATAAGTGAGCTGCGGAATACGCCGATCGCGGACATCAACGCGAGGACGACAAAGCTACCGACTTGATGAGTGGCCACATAAAAAATACACTCGTATTATTTGATATTCTGTATTATACGGAAACCAAAGAAAACAATAATCAATTATTCCGTCAGTATAATACCCGCACTATTGATAGTATACTATTTTCTTCAAGCTCTTCTGGGCGCTGATTCGTTAGGACACCGGTCTGATGCAGTTGGCACATCCGGCAATACAAGG
Organism: Nothophytophthora sp. Chile5; assembly: GCA_001712635.2. Lineage (NCBI taxonomy): Eukaryota > Oomycota > Peronosporomycetes > Peronosporales > Peronosporaceae > Nothophytophthora > Nothophytophthora sp. Chile5. Next base: position 4,206 of record MBAC02008171.1, read on the forward strand.
TACGCTTTGGGACGGGACTGGTGCGGTCGATCAGCATGTATGTCTCTCCAGAAGACACGCATGCTAGCGCGGCTAAGAGGTCCGCTTCAGTGTAAGTGGGCGCCATGTTCTCTTCCATTTCCACGTGGAGCCTCACACTTCTGGCGAGAATATAACCTGTAAATATTTATGTCAGTCGTCTAAAGTTTATATTTTCGAGTCTGACCGAGCCAATAATTGGATCAATCTCGTCTAAGCCAATCAAATGACATTATTTTGAAAATCCAAGAATCTGACAGGTTGATATTCGGCATCGTGCCACGAATTGGTGTACCGGTAATTTCGATTTTTTAAGTTGCCACAGCACAAAACCATATGTGAACTTGACACCCACGACTATCCGGATATACGTATAATTCGCTCCCGGTCGTCCTCTTCTCACATTTTCTGACCGTGATGTCCTACCGGCGACGAATTCCTTCCAGTATGGACGGAGATGCTGTCAGCGATGGCACGGTGTCCTCCCCTCTGACTCCGAGTCTTGGCGCAGCCATGGACCAGACCCTCGGCAGTGGTAGGAGCCCAGCAGCGGCCTACCACCGGATCGAGGTGTGCACCATGGAGCCGACGGAGTTCAGCGCTTCCAGCTCGCCAGGCGCCAGCCCCATGAAGCAGTTCGCGTGCCAGTTCGATCCCGGCTCCAAGAATGGCCGGGTCCTCGTGCTTCTCTTCGATCGGAACGGGGAGTCCACCTTCCAAGAGATGAGTCGGCTGGACGTGCTGCGCTTGACGCAGGGAGCCGCAGTGCAGAAGAAGGAGGAGCCGGAAGAAGCCGACGAGGCCATTGACACGACGAAGACGCCGCTGCGGCGACTGGGCAGCTTGGGCGGGAAAGGTCGGCGATCCAACATGCAGCAAGCGCGTGCTGATGGCGGAGGAGGCGGGCCCGATGGTCCGAACTACGCCACCGTCTGCGACGTTCAGGTCGGCTCTGCTATTATCCCAGCGTCGTTGAAAACGAAAAGGCTTCGTTGTTGCTCACTCCTTTTGCTCGTTCCACAGCGTGTTCATGCCCGAGACATTCGACGGATGGAGAATGCGTTCTCGGTATCGAATGAGCCGTCAATTGTCATCAGAAAGCAGGCCATCCTCATCAGCGCTGGTATGAAGCCGCAGACACGACGGAGGGCCAGCAGCGACAGTGCCAGCACGCTCTCTCGCGTTTTACTAGCGGCAGCTACTCACACTCACGCCTGCTTTTTTCTCTCTCTTGCGGCTGTGACTTGCTAGATCCTCTGCGCGCGATCGTCATGCGAGACGTTTGCCTGGTTTACGTGCCTGACGGAGCGGACAGTCTGCTGTCGATCCTCAAAGAGAAGTTTAGCGAGACGGCGAGGGAGGATGGCGAGGCCCCATACGAGTTCAGGTATGTCTTGACAGGTATATACTGAGTGTGGTATGCTTGTTCGCGGTCAGGCTATGCCAAGGCGCTGCGACTCATGAAGTTATGCTGACACCGTCTATATTTTCTGCTTGCGTAGAGCGTTGGAAGCGCTGCTGGCGACGCTGTCTCGGTACTTCCAAACAGATTACGAGAAACTCTCTCCGGTCGTGATCGCCGCTCTCGATCGACTCGTGCAGGGTAATCTGCACTCGCGGGAGCTGGAGACACTGCGCGAATTCAAGAACACGATGAACGAGTTCGAGTCGCAGGTGGACGGCGTGCGTCGCGTGCTGATGGAATTACTGGACAACGAAGAAGACCTCCGCTTGCTGTACCTCACCAAGCTCTACGAAGACCCGTCCCTCTTGACGGATCTGTGGAGCTTCGACTCCGAGGAGGCCGAGGTTTTGATTGAGAACTACCTTCAAGACATCTTTTCGACGCGCACGAAGGCTGACTTGATGCAGCACCGCATCACGAACACGGAGAGTCTCGTGATGCTTAAGCTCGACTCGATGCGAAACTATCTGCTTGGAGTGGACCTCATCTTCTCGCTTATAGTCATCAGTCTCTCGGTGGGCACGCTGATCGCTGGCGTGTTTGGCATGAATCTGGCGTCAGGCATCGAGGAAGCTGGCGGCTGGTTCTGGGGCGTCGTCATCACCACAGTGGTTGCCTTTCTCGTGATCACGATGATCGGGATTCTGTTTTTCAAGCAAAAAGGAGTGCTGCTGCTGTAAAACAGCGAACATGCATGTTGGGCCAGAATAATCCTTTCAATTGCGTTAGAGCTCGGCTGCAGATACTTACAGCCCGGCAGCTAGTTCTTCTCGAACTTGACAGCGCCAAGCGTAAACTGCTCCTGGCTGCCCTTGGCCAAAATCTCGCCGAGCTTCGTGCCAATGAGATGCTGGTTGGAGATTTTGATATCCCGCTGTTTGCGAGGACGGTTCTTCTTCTTGTCCTCCTTCATGCGGCGCTTCAGCTGGCGGCGGTTCGCGTCCACCTTCGCTTGCGTCGTCAGCCCCGCCTGCACCAACTTCCTCTCAAACTCGGCGCGGTCCGAGGGCCAGGCCCGCAAGGTGTCCCGCCACAACTGGCGAATGTCATTCGAGCAGCCTGTGCATACCAAAACAGAGGGAAAATGAATACCACCAAGTCACTGATAGGTTCGATGCAGATTCTCGGTTGCTAGCGTCGCTTCGTACCATGTTTCACCATTGGGAATTTGGGTCCGCGTTTGGGAAGCACATCCCATCGATCACTGCTTGCCACATTCCGCTTTTTTGCGTCCGGGAACGGAACATCCAGCGGAAGGTGGTCTTTGTCGAACTTGAACATGAATCTAACACATTAACACCAGCAGATGCACCAGTTAGCAACGATCGATCCCGCTTTATCGCTGATACAACCTATGCGGCTCCAGAACAAATCAGTGTGTCTGTACTTGATCTTCTTCGACACGTTCGGGTCGCGCGTCGACGAAACGCTTTTCGACGTCATTCCAGCGAACGGCGCTGGGCGAGTAGTGCTCGAACTCTAAATAAACAATCAACATCACGCCATCAATACCTCAAAGCAACGCCCTGACAATCGGAATCGTTGCAATCGGCACCTTGACAGCAGCAGATACTCGAAACCAGTTGTCGCCGATCCGGAACGCATCGCCGCGACGGATTTCGCTCGAGATATCTTGACTCGTGTGTGCCAGATAGGTCCCAGCTTCCACTGTGGCCACGCCCGAGAGGTCCACGAGGAAGGACATGGCGCGCGAGTAGTACACCTCGGCTCCTTTTTCGGCGTTCTTCAGGCAGATGACCTCACCCGTGCGGGTCAGATCCTTCAGGTCGTTCTCCACACCAACGTAGCAATCGATCAAGTCCTCGATCGGCATCCCCTCTGGGATCTACAGCATGGCATTTCAAGATGAAAACCCCCATACAAAAATGTTAACGGCCATGGGCTTGAAGGACCACGACATTGCGAGAACGCGTACCCGATCCATGATTTTCATCAGCTGCATGCGATTCTTAATATCATATTTCGCCTAGCACACACAACAGAACGACAGAAACAAACCCAACAGGCTAGGAAGGACGATACGGGAGCAAAAACCGAGCGAGTAGCTTGGGATCGCGGGTGATTTCGTACCTGGTACGCGTACTGGTCTCCTTGAACGCGAACCTTGGGGTTATTCTTCAGGCGCTGGTCCACTTGATCGTCCATGGTGAGATCCTAGGGGAGCGAAGAACCCAGATACCACAGTGAATGTCCATTAAGCCTCTTTCTCTACAAGCAGCGAGAATGCAGACGCTCAAAGGCTGTGGGTTGACCACTTACAACGCCCGTGTGCTTGAAGATGTCGGTCACAGCCACCGCCTTGTGCATCGGCACTTTGCACAAGTATTCCAGGATCTTATACACCTTGGCGCCGTCATTTTTAGGCACTGACGACGCGTCCACTGCTCGCACAGTCCATCCAACAGCCAGAAATGGCACCAGGCAATGGTCAGTTTCCCCTTCGACGGCACTCGCGATGGAAGACCGGCCGCAATACAGCGTCTGTATGCGGGGTTCAATGGCAGCAATGCGGAGCCTTACCCTGAGACACGACTGTCTCCTTCACGGACTTCGTGGGAGCCACGGCAGGCGCCGCCTCCGCCGCCTGCTGCGACCCGTACGCCAAGTTCCGCCACGACATCCTCCTCCTTTCCTGGCAAATTCAAGACTGAACCTGAACCCACCCCACATCAACAATATGTCATTAAAATGGGGGAGACGGCAGGGTGTCACAATTCGCCAGAGCATGGAGTCTAACAGAAGGAAGTCGAGCGCCAAGGAGACGCTGACGGATTTGGTGCTGGAGTTCTTGGAGGCCGCGGTGCATGAGTTCCTGTACGTGTATGCTCTTCTCGCGCCACTTGCCTATACAAATTGGTGTGCTGACCAAACGAATGCGCTTCCTGGTGCTGTGCTTCTGGTGCAGCTTCGCCCGCCAGGTTTATCCCAATGGTTAGTACTTTGGCAAGGTCGAGTGCAAGATCAGCGCTGGAGTTGCTGATATCAATCGCGATGCTGCAATGCCATTGTGACGAGTAGAGGCATTTGTGAAGCGAGTGCTGTACGGTGTCCCGGTCCACATGAGTCGCCACCCGCTGCTGTGTGAGTACATTCACTCCATGCTGTCTGGCTGCCGCTCTTGGATCTTCGAAGGTGAACTGGAGAAGCTCTGCGTCCTCCTTCTCTCTAAGGAAGGGTGTACAGTGAAGACGCTGGTGATCGAGCCAGGGTGGAGTCAGGCCTTTGCTGAAGCCGAGCACTCGGAGGAGCAACTGTCGCTCCCTCTGATACAGCTCGAAGAAGCGTTTCGCTCGGCGATGGTGGCGTTAGTTGCAGCGCCAATGACCACTGGAATGCAGCAGAAGGAGCCTACCCGAGCTCACACGTTCCGCATCCTGGCACACACCGTTGAAGACGCGTCCAATCACGGAACGGCAGTGGACGGCGACAACACCAGCAACTCGTGGGTGCTGGCAGACCCGTTCTGGTGCGAGACCCAAACTCAACAGGGGGAGATTTTCCCGCTCAAGGCGACTCAAGGCGATGGCTCGCCCATCAAGATCAATATGTACATGGAGCAGCAGTCAGGAACGCCTCTTTGACATGTGAAAAGCTCCGCGGCGAGCAGTGTCTTCATGCTCCTGTTGCAGGTTGACGCGACCAAGCCATAGAAGAGCACTCTGCGTATAAGAGCACAATTCCACTTGCAAATCAAAATCGAATTGCAATCTTCCGGTTTAAACTGGTCTTTTTGCGCGCCAACAGCAATTCGCGAGCCAAACATTCGAAAAGAAAGACGACACGAACACTTGCGGCGCAATATGAGGCTCGGTCTGTCGGAGAGCATGTACTCGGCAGCGAGCGAGGAGACGGAGCCCATGCACACGGCCCACCACCGCAGAGCCCCGCGGCGGCTGCGTGTGGAAGCGGCAGAGCCCAATGGCGGCCAGGACACGCAGCAGCTTCAACCAGCACGCAAAGCGTAAGCAACGACAGCGTTTTCGCAAGTGCTGACTGGCTAAAACCACATCTCACGGCTAATGCTGGGTTTAACGATGGGTTTTCCGCCCGCGTGTCTTTCTTGAGCAGCGGAGAGGGCCCGAACGCCGCCACGATCGTGCTTGGCGTCGTGCTTAGCGCCATTTTAGTCGCGACGGGCACGGCATTGCTCGGTCCGCCATTGCGGACATGGCAGCTCGGCGTTGCGCATATCCACGCACAGTTTGAACATTTGGAGAGGAACGTGTTGATGCTCGGACAAGACACTGAGCGACTGGAAACGACGGCGAAGGGTTTCTTGAAGAGCTGCCAGAAGGTGCAGGTCTCCGCCTTGGCCAGGACGGAGATGCTTGCGAGCTCAGCCAAGCAAAGTTTCGACGAACAGGTCAAGGGGAGAGTGGAGGACTACGGATTCGTGATGAAGGAGGCGCTGGAGTACTACGCGCAGCAGAATCAGCGGATCCAGGAGACGCGAGACCGTTTGGTCAGCATGAACGTCTCTTTACCGGTGCAGATTGTCGTCCGGCCTCTTCCACTGTCGCTCGAAGACGACGACGGACACCAGTTCTTTGCTCGACCAGAAGACGGTGTCCACAGTATCGATGAAGCACCAGAAACTCCTGAGGGAGGCGCCGGCTTCGGGTCGTTCGACCGGTTTGCGAATGCAATGGAGGAGCTCACTTTTTTCGCCGAGAAATCGCTGCAGCAAGATGCCAATGATGGGTATTATCAGCGACTAACAGTGGAGACCATTGCCATTCAGGCGGTTTCTCACACAGAGAGCAGCAGTCAAGAGCTGTCGTCCTCACGCAGCAGCAACGGCTCGTTCTTCTTCTATGCCTTTGTGGCGTGTGTCTCGGCCGGCTACCTCTGGAACTCCATCACGGACATGAAGAGGAAAACGTTGGTGCAAAAGAAGTGGGCGTGGTCGCCAGTCCCCAAGCTTCTGGGTCGCTTGAAGGCAATCCTGAAGTCGGTCGTGGTACGTTGGAGTGGTGTCCGTCCTTCACTTTACCGTCTGCAAACTCTCCGCTAAGCTTAATTTTTGTGTTGTGATATGCTCTGACAGATCATCGAAGACCTCCGAGTACAACAGAAAGCCGGCAAAGCAAACTGTAACGCACAAGAAGACGCTTTGTGACGGATTGGCTCCTGAAGCATCAAAATCTTCGACGAAGTACGTACAATAAGAGGAAGAAGACTGTGTGTTGAGTTGGTAGTAGATTCATACTTAATGAAGGATGCAGCACTAGCTGCTCCGATTGATATCGCGTAGCGAAACGACCGACGTGAGTGCAGAACTCGAGCTTTGATGCAAAGAGTGGAGTATTTACGCACTGTCGAACGACTTGGGGCTGTGCCGAAGTGCAGCGGAAGCTGGCGTGGACGGAACTGACGGCGCTCCTTTTCCTTGTCCACAGATCGCTCGGCGGATCAGCTCTTTCTTTCGCTGGAACGACGTGCGCACGATGGCAGGCGTGTCCGAAATATAATCCGTCAGTAGATAGACCATCACAAGCGCAGCGTGTTCCAAGACCAGCGCGACGAGAAACCGTGACGAGATGTCGAGGCACGAGAATTCGGGCCCCATGCTACCAACGTGGACGGAAACGGGAGCAAAACTGAGTGGTGTGGCAACAACCCACCGGAACAAGGCCGAATGCACTGAAGTGCTGGACTCCGTACCTGAAATCCTTCCCGTCGAAGCGATTCAGGGCGATGCACCGTGTGATAAAGTACTCAAGCTCTCCGGAACTGAGGCAGATGAGCCCCACGACCACGAAGACGGCCAGGATCAGCGTGATGAACAGCATCTTCTCCCACTGGCCAATGCTATTGGATTTCCGCGGCACGGGCCTTCGCCGCAGCAAGACGAGCTTGACGAAACAGTTCCGAATGTGGACGAAGTTGTTGGCCAGCGCCGCCAAGGCGCAAAAGGGCCATATCACGGAGAACATGACCACGTAGCCCTGTATCAAAGCAACGAACGATCCGGATCAGAAGCGAGAAACCAGTGGCAGTGCAGGGACTGAAGGGGTGACGGACACGTACGTATTGGATGACCATCCGCAAGTAGTCGGGCTGGCAAAGGCAGGGCATGTCAATCGTTAGTACTTCAGTATGGCCAGGACCTGTCTCCAGCGAACGAGCGAACGCGAAGGTGACTCACGAAGGCATTGTAGAGTGACAACTGACTCTCCTCCAGCACGTCATCGGCCGTCATGAAATCTGCAGGAGTCAACAAACGCCAGCAAGTTAGTTCCAGTCTGACTGCAATCGACGCTACCCATCACCACGGCAGCGAGCTTGCATTTTTCATTTTGGAAGCCCTCCAGCGTGTTGATGGAGACTCCGAGCGCTTTCTCAAGATACGGAATCCGAATCGGCGTCATCATTTGAAGCTAGCAGCACACCAAGCAAGGGAGAAAGAGCATTCGGGTTAGTGTCAAGGTACTGCTGCATCCCCGCCTCAAGCTCGTGCTACTTACCTCAATTTTCACCTTGAAGTCCACTGAGGCTGACGATGAAGCCTGCGGAATAGAAGTGCTCGGGAGATTCTCGAACGAAGACTGATACTCCGAGAGTGCGAGCAGCGTTTCCGCCGGATTGGCTCTCATGATCTTCCTCGCCAGCTTCGAGGCTCTCAGCGTCTCCCTCCGAAAAGCGTGAGGCAACGACGTGTCGATCAGCAGGTTGAGCGCTTGAGTGATCAGCAGTGGAGTCACCAGAGCCGTCGACATGTCGATGACCCCGTTCTCCCAGTCCACCGTCAGCTTCGTGTACTTTAAATTGTCCGACAGCCACGTTTCCACCTTGTCACCGAACGGCACGATCACGAACGCGATCAACATGAACCACAGGAAGAACGAGATCCAGTTGATGGCGAACAACCGGTTGACCATCGTCCGCTGGAATTGCGCCTCGGTCGCGTGGTTCTCTCGGGCCACGAAGACGCGGATGAGCTTCACACTTAACAGATACACGAACACGTCCAGCGAGATGCCCAGCAGAATGCCTTGAGCCAGAATGTAGCACCAGCGCCACGTGAATAGCGTCGCTCGCTCCGTGTCAAAGCAGGAGAGGAAGGCGACACAGTGCGGACACTTGCTGCACACCGGAGCCATCATGGCGGCCGTGTACCACTGCACGAAGAACGTGATGCCCAGCACATACGTGGCGATGAAGAGCGTGAAGACCACGAACGTCTGGATGTACGCAGGAATGCGCCACAGTGGGTTGTAGTAGGGTTCACGGAACAGCAGCGCGCCGTTCGCATCCACCACTTCGCGATAGCCCTGTGGTTTGAAGGTCGCGTTGGGGTAGTCGGCTTCTTTGAACAAGCGCAGGTTCCACGCGTCGTTGAGCAGGTTATTCTGTCGGCTCCACGCCTTAAGGAAGTACGTGCCCCAGACGGTGACTGTGCCGAAGCCGAAAATGCAAAGCGCTCGCATATACTCGACTGCTCCGAGCCATCGACACGATAAATACACTGCGGACCCCACAACAGCGGGGATCACCAGACACTTGGTGTACAAGAACACGAAGCTGAAGTGAAACGCCACGCGTTCGCCGTAGTAGTAGCGCAGTTCGTTCGTGATCTCTTTGGATTTCCACCACCACTTTCCACACTTGGCCAGCAGCATGCTGTCCACCTGGCGGTTATGGAGCGGGAAGCAGGACAGGATGATCGGGTCATTGCGGTTGTCGTCGTCAAGGGAAATGTTCGCTCCTGGGGGATTCAACTCCTCCAGATTCGACGTGGACGTGATGATACGGGCGATCGTCTGG
>MBAC02008195.1:0-31931 GCA_001712635.2 Nothophytophthora sp. Chile5
ACGATCGGCTGATGACGACAGTTGGAGTCGCCCGAGAAGACGGCGAGGCGGTGGAGATCGACACCGAGTCGGACTTCCTGTACCGCGAAGGAGGGTTCTTCGACCGCCAGCGTGCGCTCAAACGTCGACGTCGGCCGCGGCCGTTCGATTACGACCACGAGGAAGACGAAGAGGAGATTGCGGAAGAGCATCAGGCCCGATCGGAGGAGCGTCGTCATGATGATGAAGGGGGTTCGAGGCGGTGCGCTGACGCCTCGGACAGGACAAAGGACGGGGCTTGGACCGAGTGTGTCCACTGTTGCCAATGCGCATGTCATCGTGCGTCCAGGAGACGAAGTAACGCTGATGTCGATGACCAGCAGGAAGCAGAAGCCAGTGAGTCCAACCACTGCGAGCATCACCGCCCGGATGGGGCAACGGATTCGTCGGTGGCGGCTACCAAAGCGGACAACGATAACGATAGCATCGCCAAACTCACGGCGGCCTTGGCGCGCATCTCTCAGCTGGAGACGAATCTTGCCGAGAAGACCAAGGTGCGTATCCCTCCAGGCAATACGGCGGAAGTCATGGCCCCTCCCTCGTCGTGCTGTACTCGTACTGATCGTTGCATGTCATGATGTGGGGTGCTGTAGACGGTGGACGAGCAAGCAGCCAACACATCTGCAGACGTGACAGCACTGCAGCAGACCGTGTCGATGCTGACGGCCCAGCTGCGCAGCGTCGAGACGGATATTCACGAGCTGCAATTAGCGCAGGCCGCTGCTAGCGTCAATATGGCGGCGATGGACGAGTCGCTGGGTAACCGAAGCTCATGCAGCTCGCCACCGGCCTCGTTCTCGCCGGCACCATCGTCCGTCGGCCAACCCATAGACAACACGGCTGTTGTCCCGCCTCCTCTGCCAGACGCCTACGCTGCAAACTCCGTGATGGGGCCGTTCGTATCGGTGCCGCTGTCAGTCCTCCCGCCACGGAGTAAGTTGCACTGGGACCTGTGCGAGTTTGCGGCGCAGCTACAGACCGACAGCGACGCGCGTCTTCCTGCACAGCTTGCGGCGCAACGGCTGTGCACGGCGACAGTGCAGTCCTTGTGGCCACGCGCCCAGGTGCGTCCGTATGGGTCACATGTGACGCGACTTGTGCTGCCTTCGAGCGACGTGGACCTGGTGATCTGCCTGCCGAAGGTGCGCCGCGATGCGCCTGCAGATGCCGCCGGCATGCTGGAAGGCCGCAACGCCATCAAGGAGACGTGGCAGCAGAACCTGGCGCGCAAGCTGCGACAGGAACCCTGGGTGGTGCCGGACTCAGTGAAGACGCTACCGCATGCGGCCATCCCGATCATCACGCTGCTCACAGCGCCGCCGTACAACGTGCGACTGGACATCTCCTTCGAAGGCCCCGGCCACAATGGCTTAGCCACGAACGACGTGGTGCTCGCGCTGTTGCATGAGTTCCCGCCACTGGCGCCGATGATGCTCGTGCTCAAGAGTTTCGCGATCGAGCGTGGCCTGGCGGTCGCCTACTCCGGCGGACTCTCCTCCTACGCGCTGTTGCTACTCTTGGCGCGCTATCTCCAGGAACACAGCGACACGATGCCCAACGGATTCGCCAATGCATCTCGCGCCGTGCAACACAGCTTGTCGGCCGCACAGGCAGGTGTCGCCGACTTTGGTCTCATGCTCATGGGGTTCCTGGACTTCTACGGCAATCGCTTCGACCCGCGCACCACGGGCATCAGCGTGGCCTCGCGCTGCTTCCTCAACCGCGAGAGCACCTTCCTGGCCGGAGCTACCGCTGCCAGCTCGTCGGGGATGGACGATTCGCCGCATCAGCATCAGCAGTACCAGCAACAATACGCGGCCGATGACGCCGCGGTGGACGATCGCACCAGCCAGTACGGCTACGCGCAACATTGGCAGGTGCCCACGCATCCCTACACACAGCCGCCTGCTCCGAATACAGACGTGGCGTCGACCCACGGCTTGCGACGGTACGGCTATCGCTCGTCGTTGGACCTGCCAACAACCAGAGCAGCGAACGGCATGGCCACGGGTCTCCTGGACTATCAGCAACAGCTACAGACCTACGACCCGCACAAGTTCGACCCCGTGTTCATCGAAGACCCGCTGTCTCCGAGCAACAACGTGGGACGCAACTGCTTCCGCATCATGCAGATCCGACGGGCGTTCTCGGCTGCCCATCTGGCGCTGCTGGCGGCGTCGCGAGATCCCACGGTGTTCGCCGAGAACCGCATGCCGCTCGTAGCTGGAGTCGGACTGCATCCTGACAACATCTTGCGTGCAATCCTGGGACCCAGCGCTCCCGTGAATGCGAAGCCTGATGCCACGGCCACGACGACAGTGGGTACGCCGTATCCCGGTGGCGTGGAGCATCCGTACGCTTTCCACCCTTACAATCACCAGCAGCAACACCATCAGCAGCAGTACGTCTACCATCATCATCAACAGCAGCAGCAACATCAGCAGCAGCAGTCGTACCACCATGTTGGAGTACCCCAGCCGCGCAGTGTGAGCGCCTACCGCGCCGAGTCTGGCTCGCGTAGACACAGCGAGAGCGAGAGTGAGAAGATGACGACGCGCTCCGTGACTTCCGCTGCTGATCACTACGAACGTGCGCGGAAAGAGCGCGTGGGTAGTCCACGCCTGGTGCCGCAGAATCATTCCCAGATCCTCAGCCAGCCCCACCAACAAGCGCGCCGCTCTCGGCACGGGGCGACGACGCAAGCTCAGCATTCGCAACCAAATTTGTCGCAAAGCGACGTGCAGGAGACGGGGAGCGGGACGAACCGCAAGCCCAACGAACGTTCGATGAGCTTGTCGCTGAGCTTCGCGGACGTCGTTCGTGATGGCGGGGGCTCAAGCGGTGGCGCTGCGAGTTCGCGGGCGATGCTGCACAAGTCGCCGTTGGCGTTAGCGCGATCCACACGGTTCTGGCGCGACGATCTGGCTCTGGAGGAGAGCATCAATGAGCGATGGGAGACCAAAGACGATTCCGAGCTCAAGTAACGCAAGACAGGGCAACAAGAGGGTGAGATGAAGTGAGAACTGGTGATTGAAGCAGGGTTTCGAGCTGAAGCAATGGGATAAATACGCCATGGGCGCGCGAAATGAAGGGAGACGCAAGTCCCGTCCACCGACGAGCAGCGACGAGTGCCGCAACAAAGTAACAGCTGGTCAGAAGTGACTTGAAGCTGCGAGCGGCGGCTCGCTTAATGGATATCCTGGCGTCGGGCTTAGTTCGTGCAGCCAAAGCTGTAGACGAAGCCCTGAATACGATAGAATGTCGATGGGCAAACCCCAGCACAAGGCAAGACGATACAAGAGCGTGAGTCCCATATGACCATTCCCGTGAGAATCCTCCGACGGAAGAGGAGCCAAGATTTAGCCCAAGCTGCTGGAAGGGAGGATAAAAGCACTAGCAGAGTCAGGAGCGTACCGCTTTCTCGCGTTTGCGCTCGATGAGCTCGAGCTTCATGAGCGTCTGTAGGATCTCTTTGCACCGAATGACGGCCAGCCCGCTGTGTTTGACCAGGTCCGCGATGGAACTGCCACAAGGAAGAGCCCAAAGGAAGGACCAAACACGCAGAAGAAGTAAGTAACACTATCGAGAGAGAGAGAGAGAGAGAGAGAGCCAGCTGCTTGTCTCCTGCCAGATAAAAGAGGGGCTCACGGACATGGCACTGTGGCGGTTCTTGATGTAAAGCACGATGTTCTCCAGCTTCTTGAGCTCCGCTGGGTTCTGGTACTTGCGCGGGATCTTCTCACGAATATCTAACGGGACCCCCAGCCAGCAACAAACACGTAATAATCCAATTAGTTTGCCGTCATGTGTCCTCCCTCACACGGCCAAAAGAAACCACAGCACATCAGCCAAGAACGTACGGCGTTCCCATGTCCACGCGGGCGCCGCGGCTTTGGGTGTCGGCGGCTTCCTTCGCTTCGTCCGGGTGTTGTGCGGACCATGCGGCTCCGGCTTCCCACTCCGCTTGATACCAGCCATCGGCAGTTTCCTCGGGTTGCCTTTGCCCGTGCTCGTTGCTGCAACAATCGCAGCGTTAGACGAGGCGCTCGTCTTGCCGGCAGAAGACGCCCCACCCTTCGATTGTACAGCGGATCCGGCTGGCGACACGTGCATGTTGCCTGGTAGCGGGATGCCGGTGTGTTGAGGAAGCTCCTTGTCCTTAGGCAGCGCGTTTACGGCCTTCTTGGCACCTCGAGGCGCCGCCGCGGGCGTAGGCGGCTTGGGGAACTCGAGACACGACGCGTGCACCGCCATGGCGCCCTGGAAGGCGCCGAACGCCGCATTGAAGTCGTCAATGGCCTCGTGGACGTGCGTAAGCTGCTCCACCTGCTCCTGGAGGCCGCGTAGCGCCCCGCACAGGTCCGCGAGGGATGCCATCAGCGGATCCGCCATGTTCAAATAGTAGGCGTCAGCTCCCGCGCTTGCTTTTGCTACGCGAACCTAATGGCTTTGATTTGCGAACCTAATGGGTTTGTTTGCGAACCTAATGTCTAGGTGCGCTTTCATGGATGGATACCAGTTTAGTGGAATTTCCTGGACGTATACAGGGGTATACGGCATTTTCCTGGACGCTCCGTCCAGAAAATTTCGGTTCCAATGCATTCCCCACATACAATTTGTAAGGTTTTATTCGCGTGGGTGTTTCCAGCCGAATTTTTCTGGATCAGGATCCAGGAGTCGTCTTTCAAGTAAAAAAAAACAGCAGCAGCAGAAGCATGGATTTGAGTGCGTTGGAAGCGGCAGCAGAACGTATCAGAGAAGGAACGATCGCCCCACACACGCGCAACGTGTACGGTTACACGACCAATGCGCTCCTCGTTTGGCTTCTCACGCACAAGCGCCACCTCGTTACCCGACAACTGCTCGAGAAGTGCGTCACCCGCATCGGTGAGGACGAAATACTCCGCCCCACCACAGACCTGCCAGAGGTTGTGGATGCGTTTCTCAGCTGCGACGAGCATGATGATCCAATTGTATTCGACAAATTCATGGCTGCCCACTTCGCAACATGGCTGATGACTCTTAGTGAAGAAGGTGGATATCGCCCCTCATTTTCATGCTACAAAAAACACAGAGCGGCGCTGATGAGCCTCTATCGAGCCTACAAGAAGCTGGTGCCCGAGTTCTTCAAGTCGGAGCTAAAGCACTACTACCGAGGTCTCCGCCGGAAAGAGATCAGAGCCACCGTGGACGGTGTTCGTTCGTCAAAGGCAGGTAAAGAGGGTATGCCCTTTGACCTGTACAAGTTTATAGCATCGCACATGAGCAGTGAACCATCAAGTGAATTCGTGTTCGCCAGGACTTTCATGGTGCTGTGCTGGAACCTCATGGCGCGCGCAGAGAGTGCGCTCGGTATCCGGCTTCACCAGCTCAAGTTTGTGGAGGATTCTTTGTGTATTTACTACGCGCACACGAAGAATGATCAGTTTGGTGAGAATCTTCAAGATCCCGAAATGCCCGAGGTATGTCCGCTGCTATCGCTTGGAGTGTATTGGTTGTGCTTTCGCATCGAGCCAGGCCGGACAAAACTGTTCCCCGGGGGAAGTCAATACGACAGAGCGCGGCTCCTCATGAGTCGTTGTTTCGACTCGCGAAATGTTCGCGCGGAGCTGGTGCGGCGTGGCATTGATGCCAATGATCTCGGTACACATTCATTTCGGAAAGGGGCGTCATCTTATGCTACATCGGGTTCTACGGGAGGTCCATCCGCAGCAGCTGTGTATGTGAGAGCGGGGTGGAGTCTAGGGGGAGTGCAGGACACCTATCTTCGCTACGAAAGTGCCGGCGACATGCACGTGGGCCGTACTGTGTGCGGTCTACCGGACGACCGTCCGGAATTTGCGCTGCTTCCACCACGCTTCACGGCAGGCCATACAGCTATCGTAGCTCGAGCAATTGATTCCTGCTTTGGAGCGGTCCCAAGCAGCCTCCGTCTGGTTTGCGAGTACGCGCTTGCGTCTGTCTTCTACCATCGCGACTACCTCCGACGAGTCGTTCCAGCCAGTGACCCGCTAATGAGTACTCTACCGTTCACCAATGGCGTCTCAAGCGTCACACAGCTGGCTAAACACGTTGTATGCGCTCTTCCGACCTCGAAAGATGGTCTTAGAGCTACAGGCGTCCCTCCATACGTGTCGGTCATGTGCCAAATGCGCAAAATGACTGAGTTGATTGAGCAGGGTGCTAACTGTCAGCCGCAACACGATCCCACCGAGACTGATCGCAGCACCGTCACAATTCGACCGCCTGATATGACACGAGTTGAGCTCAAAAATGCAATCGCGGAAGTGTTCGCTGAATACGTCAGCAGCTCAGGATTATGCGTCGCTCGAAAGACCGTTGGTCCGACTATCCATGAGCCAGTGGTGGCACCACCTGCCCCACAAACGCAACCACCTCAGCATGTGCGAACATGGGGCAGTGGGATTCACACGTTTCCAGAGAAGTTTACCGTACCGAGGGGAAGCGTTGGGCACCTTTGGACTCTGTGGTGCTGTGGTAACCGGTTCGAAAAGTATTCAGCGCTCAAGTATCTTACCCCCAATGATCTCCCAAGCAAGAATGCCCGCAAAAGGCTGTCCGACTTGAGGTTCATCGTGCGGAAGATTCAAACGGCAGCCGAGGCAATGGGGCTCAGCATCTCCAACATCGACGAAGAAGGAGCCGCAGCCGTGCTCGCCGAGTGCAGTGCTGCAGTCAAGGTTCCCAATGCAACGAAAAAAAATCGAGAGCGTAGGACTTCTCAGCTGTCGTGGCTTTCTGCTGTTACCCTGTTGCGAATTTTTTTTAGTCTTAAGCAAATAATACTTGTTAGCTATTGCAGCAAGCAGATGATCTCCATCTGTAATCCATGATATTTCGGTGTCTGCTAGCTATGTATGTATCCACGAGAGAACCCCGCATGCGTGGCCAGTGCACACCGTCATCGTCGTCGTTTGTAGTCTGGATGTGGCCAACAAACTGCCTTTGGATGCCAACCCACACTTGCGTATGGATGGAGTGCAAGCCCCCAGCGCCATGTGTATCGTGTCGGTGCTGCGTGGTGCGTGGCCGTTGCGACAACATCTTGGTGGTTCATAATAAATGGCCTTTTGGGTCAGCGGTGGTCCAGGTTAAGTGTTCACTGGATGGGATATCTAACGGTTATCCAGTAAAACCTGCCGAAACCCCAGTTCTTTGCACTATTGAACGATTACGTTACGAAATGTTACATTAAACCGGAGGCACGCGCAATCCTTGATTACGGTCCAGCTCGGAGACTAATCAACGTAGTACGGTAATCAGAGATTGCGCGTATGTTCTACTTTTTCCAGAGGACACCTCACTATGTATCGTTCGCCTCCTCACATGCCAATGTCCGCACGAACGCCTCCAGTCCACCTCGCTGCTTCCTCATTTAACTTTTTGCCAGCTTCAGCTCAAGCGTTCCCCTTGTTTCCAATCCCAAGCCCCTCCCTCCAGAATTCCAGTCATGAGCTGCTGCCCTGAGAAGATGGAGCCTGCGAAGAAGACGGTGGGCGGTACAGGCGGCGTCATGAAGACCTTCGGCAAAACTAGTCTGTTTGTGACTGGCCCTGCCAAGGCTAAAGCAGGAGTGATATCCCTTCCCGACATCTTTGGGCTTCACAGCGGGCACATCAAGCAGGGCGCCGTGGAACTGGGCAAGCTGGGATATGCCGTGGTGGTGGTGGACGCTGCTGATGGGGACTACTCGAAAGAATCCAACATACCCCGTTGGGTGGTCAAGATCCTCAGCTCGCTCGGGATCGTGAACCTGGTGATGGGTCGCTGGCTCAACAAGTACAGCCTCGAGAACTTCGCCGGCGCTCGGATCGCAGACGCCATCGCGTACCTCCAGCAGGAGGCCTGTGTGGAAGCCATCAGCAGTTACGGCTACTGCTGGGGTGCGTACATCGGGGCGGAGCAGAGCGCGACCGACGTCCCCGTGATCAAGGGCCACGTGTCTTTCCATCCTGCCTGGTTGTGCGAGAACATGCTGAAGGGCGACGGCGCCGTCGAGAAGATGGCCGAGCGCATCTCCGTGCCTCAATTGCTTTGTTCCGCGGGGAATGACCCAGACTTTGTCCGTGAGGGCGGCAGCGTCGAGAAGATATTGAAGAGCAAAGCGGACATCGGGACGCAATGTGAAGTTGTGGACTTCCCGGATATGATCCACGGCTGGGTGAGCCGTGGCGATCGCAACGATCCGGCGACGAAAGCCGCGGTGGACAAGGCGTGGGAGAAGGCCATCCAATTCACCAAGACCGTCAACCCCTTGTAACAGAGTTGATGCCTTTTGCGTCGATGTTATGATTGCACGTACCAGCTTGTCTAACTGATAACAAAACCAGATACGTTTGATGCGAAAGTGATCTTGAAAGGCCGCGTCGCTTCGTGTCCCTCTGCTTTCGCCGGCGACTTTCCAGCTCTTGGCCTCCGACTGACCTCCTTCCTCCCAATCCACGCCGAGACGCCCAAAGCGTCTTTACTTCCTCACTGCTGCTTCACTCTCGGCCATGCCCACCGCGGAGTTCGAGCTGGATCGCACGTACCTGCGCGCGACCGTGGGGGCGCCGCTGACTGAGGCGCTGGCGCAGCTGGCGGTGCTGCAGCCGGACGACCCCGTAGACTTCTTAGGCAACTTCCTGCTCAAACACGTGGCCAACGCTCAGGTCCAGCAGCAGCGGCAGGAACGGCAGGAGGCGCATCAGCAACAAGGCGACTCATCACTGGAGAGTTCACTTCAGAACCGAGCCTCTCTTGCAGTGTTCGGATCGCCCGAGGACCTCAGCCAGCAGCAGAAGCCTGAGAGCGCTCAAGACCTCCTGGTCGAAGAGCGTCTGGTTCAGAGCCAGCTGCATAACGAGCTTAGCGTGGGCTGGGTCTTCCAGCGGTTCCTCGAGTGGCTCTGCTCGGCGCTGGATGCTGAGGAAGCCTACATCGGCCGCAAGTGCGTGAATCCGCAGGGCACCAACGTCGTGCACATCATCGCCAGCTCCAAGTATCCATACTCCACGGCGGTAGACAAGTTCGTGACCGAGCCTGCTGAAGAGGACGACGGCCGCGGCCGCGGAGTCACGTTCGACGTCTTTAAGGAGGTCGTGCCCGTCAGTGCAGACGGCACCCCCACCGTAGACGCCGAGGGAAATCCGCTACCGGCGACTCCGCCCAAGTTCTTGCATATGGAGAACGTTCTGCGTGAGCCTCGGGTCAAGTTCTTCGGTGTCCCCAAGCTAGGTGCTCTGCTCACACGTGCCGGCCAATACAAGAGCTATCTGCACGCCGACGTCGTCAACGAGAGTAACCCGGAGGAGCCCAATGTGCTGGAGCAGTGGCTGGTCTTCTCGGCAGACACCATGGGCCAGGCACGCAGCTTCACAAAAGCGGAGATCGAGCGGTTCCAGCGCGTCACGGAGCTCTTCCTCACCACCCTCGAGGAGAAGGAGCGCGCGCTCTACATGAAGGACAACGAGCAACGTGTCACCATCGACGACCCACAGCTACGCGAATTTCTCGTGGCGTTTGCCGCACAAGTTTCGGTGCAAGAGGAGAACCTCGCGACGCGAGTGCAAGCGCTCGGTGGAGACGGAGAAGCTGAGGAAGCGGTTCAGCAACTACGCGCCGCCAAAGAAGCCGAGCTGCGGCTGGGATTCCTCACAACTTTGCTGCTCTCACACGTGCCCACGCTGGCGATAGCAGCGGCGCGAGTCGTGCCGTTCAAACCGCTGGTGCTGTCAACGTTTGCGTCGACGCTCGAACTGCTCGGCTACTCGCGACTCGAGCTGTACAACCCGGCGACGAACCAGCCCAGCTGGGACAAAATGGCGCCGCTGTTGGAAGAGTCCAAGCTCAAACCGCGCTTGGACGCCTTCATGTTGGCCTTGACGGCTCTGGGAGCCATGACGGAGTCGGGCGACACGACTGCTGTCGCGTTACGTGCCGTTCGAGCTACACTGCCCGTGACGGCGGCGGGGATCGCCCAGGCCAAACAAACGCTGGGCGAACTCGTCAAGAGCGACCTCGATGCAGCAAGCCCCATAGCCGCGTGCTTCTACTCGTGGGGGCAGGCAGTGATCGCGCATGCTGAACAGCTGTCGACTGCGGTGGAGCGAGCCCAACAGCTCGAGGACGACGCGGCTGCAGCTGCAGCAGAGGCTGCAGAAGCCGACGCGTAAGGAGAGCAGATGCACTGCCGAAGAGCGCGTTGGCTAAGGTTACATATCAGCAATCCACAGCTTCTCCGTGTCCTCGTATTTCTCCTTCCATTTGTCACCGTTTTCCGCAGGCTTCAGAGGTTCAAGTGATCGATCGTTCACCTTCCTCGCGCTCATCTGTCACAATTGCCACGATCTTCCGATTGCCGCCTTTCCCTTCGTGGCTTCGTCGCTGCTGCTTGGCTTGCAGTCGCTCGCGTGCAAGTCGCCGCATTTCGTCGGCGAATGCTGTACGTTGACGCTGCTGAGCCTCTTCGCGGATACGTAGCGAGATCGCGAGCTTCTCGCTCACCACCACGTTCAGCGCCTGAGCTTCGTGCCGACCATTCTCCAATAGCCGCTGTCGTTGTTCGTCGCGTTTGTCAGCAAGGCGCTCGGCAGTTTGCGTCGCCAGCGCTTGGTCCACGTGGTACACGGCCTCCAGTCGCGATCGATCTTCGTTGCTTTCCTGGATGACGCGGTCGGCGAGCTCCTGTCGTTGACGTTGGAGTTCCATCTCGAAAACTGCGTTCTGCTTGCCATATTGCTGTTGATCTGAGGCGTTGAACACGATTGCGTGTCCCACGTACTTGAACTCGTAGAAGTAGTGGCGGACAAGGCGTTCGTAGCGTGGCTGCCATGACGTCGCCATCGCGGTGATCACACGTCGACAAAACTCGTCGCTTGAGACCTTCGCGACTGAAATGCAAGAACCAACAAAGTCAACTCCAGCTTCTCCACTGCCCTCTGGACCCACGGCAGGAGCCATGAATTCGTCCCAGACTCGAACGATCTCCGGGTAGATTGCTTGCTGATCGATCAACCACGACTTGGCCTCGGCAGGCGTGTAGCCGTTGGCAAAGCTTGCCTGGTACTGATCTTCTAGACGCCATTTACTGCTGCACTTCGCCGGGAAATGGCTCAGCGGATTGCGTCCGATGGAAAGTACTTCCAACTGCGCCAGCAAACCGTCAGCTAGCTCGACGGGAAGCGCACGCAGCCGATTGCTATGCAGGTCCAGTTTCCGAAGCGCCACGCAGTGCTGAGCCATCTCGCGCGGCAGTAGCGCGATGCAGTTGCCTGCCAGGTTCAGTACTTCTAGCATTCGCAGCTCGTACAAACACGGCTCGAGTGCTGAGAGCTGGTTCTGTGCTAAGTCCGCGTACTGCAGAGTCTGCAAGTGTCCGAAGGCCGTCGTCAATGGAGTTGTGAGGGCGTTGTGCGAGCAGCGCAAGCTCGTCAGCTGCTGCCACATCGCTATCGTCTCTGGAAATACTGCGAGTTTGTTATGGGACAGATCGAGCGCCGTCAAGGCCTCAAGACACCCGAGCTCCTCAGGGAGACTTGCGAGTTGGTTCCACGATACGTCCAGCTCGCGGAGGTTCACGAGAGCACCGAGTTCCAGTGGAAGCTTCGTCAACCGGTTGCTCGCGAGTTGCAGTGTGCGTAGAGAACGCAGCAGACCAAACGTCACAGGCAACGCAGACAGTCGGTTGTGCGACAACTGCAGTGTCTCCAGCATTCCCCATTGATCTCCACAGGTAGCTGGAAGACGTTCGAGCGCGTTGTTCTCGACATTCAGAATCACTAACTCGGTAAGGTGACCCACCGACGCCGGCAGCGTCGCTAACGCGTTGGCCTTGATATTCAGATCTTGCAGGATCTTGAGTGCGCCGACGCCCTCAGACAGAGTCGTCAGTGCGTTGAAGGACAGGTTCAAGCTGCGCAGACTCTGCAATTGTGCGCCAAAAACGCCCTTGCTCAGCCGCTTTTGGGCGCACGCGGAGAGATCCCATACGGTCAGGCAGCACAGTCGTTGCAGGCTATTGGGTAGTCGCCTGAGCGCTGAATTCCCACGCAGATTGAGATGCACGAGCTTCACCAGCGCGTCACCCATCGCATCGGCCAGAACTTCCAGAGCATTCGCAGCCAGATTGAGCTCCTCGAGTGAGCGCAAGCTTCCGCAGGCGTCACCAAATCGCACCAAACGATTGTAGGCGAGATGGAGGACGCGCAGCTGGTGCAAGTTCTTGAGACCCATGGGTACCACTGTCAACCGGTTGCTGTGTGCATCTAGCATCTGCAGATCACGAGCCTCGCCGAGCTCCTCTGGCAGCGTCTCCAAATCATTTTCGCTGACATTCAGCGATTGTAACGAGAACAGATGCGTGAAGATGACGCCTGGGAGGCTCTGAAGCCTGTTGCGTGCCAGATCGAGGATGAGCAGACTTGAGAGCGAGGTGAGTGCGTCTCGCCCGTGATACAGCTCTGCAGGCAACATCTTTAGCGCCCGACCACGTAGATCCACGATGTCATCCCCACAACGTGCCTTCTGGCGCGTGATTCGCTCCATCTTTGACGCCATGAGATCCTGTACAACCTCGCGCTCGTGGGTTGTGCGCTTCTCCGTTTCCAGCTCGGCGCGCTGCAGCAGCCGCCGCTCTTCACGAGCTTGCCGGTCCTTGATCTCGCGTTCTTTCTTGCGGTTGATATTGTCCTGCCGCTCTCGGAGCGCCTCCTTTGTACGTGTCGACGTCGCTGCATGCCGTTGTTGTTGAAACAATCGACGCGATTCCTCCTGCTCTGCCTCTCGGCGCTGCTTCTCCAAACGGACCACTTCCTCCTTGGCCTGAAGAGCAGCAAGTAGTTCCTCCTGCTCCTCCCGATCAATCTCTGCCAACAACGCACTTCTAAGGTACTCCACCGTCCGCCCGCCCTTCTTTTGGCTGGAAGTCCCGCTGGAAACATCAACGTTGCGCTTCCGCAGCTCGCTGTGCACGTTGACGAGCCTCACCCACGCACGTTTAAACGCTGGAAGGTCCATCGCTACTAGCGACTGAGGGAAGAGCCCCAGCGCTTTTGCCCGCGCATGCTTCGTATCTCGAGAAACACCCAACAGCTCCAGTGCCTTCTCGTACTCGAACACATTCAACAGTTCGTCTCGATCGCCGTCCAATTGGTGGAAAACGTCAGTCGGCGACAATACCTGGACCCCCTCCGATGCCGTGGTGCTCTGTTGCTTCTGCTTCCGCTGGTGGACACGCAGGTAATTGGTGATGTACAGCGCGACGACAAACTCTCGCTCGTCAATGTAGCCCCTAGGGAGCGGCATGGCGTGAGCAGTAGCTAGTTAGCGTGAGATTCATAGCCTCAGGATTACTCGACGTCCAGAAAGAGGGGCAGTAGGCATATCAACTCACTTTTTCTGCTCGTCCACGAGCTGGAAGAAGCGCTTAGCTTTGGATTCCAGGAGGTTCAGCTTTCGATAGGCCAGCATTTGCTTGTACTCTACGAGTCAAGATGGTGTGAAGTGAGATGATGGTGGAGCGTTGGTGAGGGGGGATGTAGCAAGCGTCCGTTACCTTCAAAGTCGATCGAGTCGGACTTGTCCTGATCGAACATCCGAAAGAGCTGGTGCGCATTGCGCTGCAGTGCATCCAGTGATAGTTCGTCTTCCCCTTGGAGTTGGTCCTGCTCCATCTCCATGACGGACTGCAGCAAGCGAGTCGACAGCGCGTCCATCTCGAGCGCGAGCTGCTCGGACGACTTGGTCGGGGGCACAAACGTCTGGAAGGCACCGTGAGCAAACACCAGCATCAGCGCCGTCGGAGGTCTCGCGGCTGCTGGTTTGCCGATTGCGATGCTCGCGAAAGCCAGCGGATCAAAGGTCAGCAATTCCTGCTCAAACATTCGCGGGAAGTGGGCGCCTTTCCACTGGCCTTCAGGCCCGCGATCGAGCAGCACTGGGAGTGCGCCGGCCTCCAGCTGGCGCACGCTTCGGTCATCGTCCAGTATTGCGTCGCTCGCGCGAGAGAGCAGCACATAAAGCGGCAGATCACGGTCGTTCCGGATAGTCACGTCCTCAAAGCGAAGCCAATGCGTCACATGTGCATGGCACCTCGCGTCTGACGAGCCGCTTGCAGCCGTCGCCGACTTCCGCACGAGCATCTACGTGCATAACAAGTAAAGCCATGAATAGAGAGCCCAAACTGCACTGCGCAAGACCAGAAGCGGACACTCACCTGGACACGGCCAACAACCGGACGCGTCGCGGCTGCTTTCGTTAGAAGGACACTAGGAAGCCAACGCTTCCCCGACGGCTTGAACGGGTTCGCCACTACGGTGCGAGGGCTGTAGTCGTACAGCGTCGCTTCCAGCACAACGATCTCGTTCATATTCACTGCCATTCAGTCAGTCAGATACGCCGTCAGTTCATTGCCTGTGAAGGGGCACACGCCACTTCGTGGCACGCAGGTGAATGGAGTGAGACCTCTCAACCTCTCGTCCAGGGGCTGCCCGAAGTACGAAACTGTATTTCGGGGACGGCTTTGGAGGTCGTTCGTAATCTTGCTAGTAGTACTGTTGAGGCCGTGCGTGCTGCGCATCCATCCTGCGATTGCTAGGTGACCTGCGTCTTGACCCGATGACAGCTCCGTCTGCGTCACGAAATACTTGCATCTATCGACCCAAGACGCGAGTCATGGAGCTGTGCTGGTATTCACTCGGAATTCTTTGTAGTGTCCTGCGAGGGAGACCTTCTCCGGGAGTTGCTAATTCCCGAAACGTCTAGCAGAAGTGTATTTGTCTTGTGGGTTGCGAATTGAGAAGTGGCACTAGAATATGAAGATTGTTCTCGTTGCTGTGGTCGAAGGTCTGGTGAGGACATCCTGGGGGAAGCCCAGGATGCACCATCCTATATTTCCTGTCTGACCTCTGTATAGTCTGGTATACCTGGTCATCCTGTGCGTGATTCTGACATACGCTAGAATGTCCGTCTTGCGTTCGTTTGCACGTTTCCTACGGCAGACGGCGCTGGGCACTCAAGATTGAGCTCGCAGTGGTGCTCGTGCTGGTGGTGGTAGTGGTAGTGGAGCTGATCGGCGGCTGAGATTCGTCCTTGTCTTCCTCTTGAATGGTGGCACCCGCGCTTGCTGCAGCTGTGACGGATGCCGTGCTGCGCACGACAGTCGTGACCTTCGTGTAGCGCGATGGGATGGTGACGAAGTACTTGTTCATGGCTTGGCAGAACCGCTTCCTGTAGTGCTTTGGATTGAGCACCGTGATCTCGCCTTCCTCCTGGATCAGTCGCTTGCCGGCGTGCTCCATCATCTTCATGAAGTCGTACTTGTGAATGTAGTCGATGATACATGCCACCACCTCCTGTTTGTTCACGTCGTAGCCCACCAGCATCGAGTAGTCTGTCGCTTGCACAGACGACAAGAAACTCGTATCGTTCATGATCGCGGACAAAAGCAACGACAGCGCTGATTCTTGCAGGGGAAGCGGGATTCCACCGGCCAGCTCCACGAAGTTGCGATCCCAAAGCACCGTGCGGCTCTCTTCACCACTGCCTTCTTTATAGCGGCCTTCCATCTTGCCTTTCAGGTCAAACGAGAAGTTCACCTCGCGCCCATAGAGCAAGTTCTCCATCACGACGACGCACATGCGCACATTCTGGTCGTTGTCCCCGCCCTGTGTCGTGTTGGAGATCGACACTTTGTAGATGCCCAACACTTTGGACAGCATGGAGGACAGATCGTTCTCGAAGGTCTTGGCCATATAGCAGAAATACTCGTTGGCCATGCTCAGGAACATCTGCAGCTCGATCTCCGGAATGGCTTTGGCAATGAAGCGCTCGTCGCGGGTCTTCAGGAAGCCGGCACCGGACTTGCCGCCGGCTGCATTCCACTGCTGGCAGTTGCAGAGCGATTCCACGTAGTTCCGATCACCGCCATAGTTCAATTTACGCAGCGCGTGAAACTGCATGGCGTAGTACGACTTGCAGCTAAAGCGCATGGCTGACTGGAACTGGTTCTCGTCGACGAAAGAGTGGTCCACGTTGTTTCGCGTAGCAGAACGCAGGATGCGCAGCATGTTGCTCGTGCCTTCTAACGGCACGCCAGTCTTCCTCGGAGTCTGTCCACCATTTGCCCCCGATTTTCCGCTGAGATCGTATCTGGTGGCCTCCTTCCGCATGTTCTCGTTGATGCATTGGCTGTACTCCTTCGAGAACAGCGAATACGCAACCACCGAGGTAGGCTGCTTTGCATTCACCAGGACTGCGACGTTGTTCGCCCCCAACGGCAAACTGGGATGCCACTCCAGAAGGCGCCTGGGCAGTGCCAAGTATCCCAGACCATCATGCTTCTTCACTTGATGCGTGAGTCGGAAGCTCTCGAGTGCTTTCTTCGACGCAATCGCCCCCATGGTTGATGCGGCGTGGCCAGGTACCCCCATGGTCGAAACCGCATGACCAAGAGCTGGGGCGGCTGCTGGATACAGTTCACTATCTACCAAAAAATCGGCCGGGATCGAATGGCTCGACTCGTCATACTGATCGTAATTTTCATCCATGTCCCACGGCTCTGAGTGCTGCGACCCGCCATACAGCCGCAACGTATTCGTCACTTCGTTCGCAACGTGAACTAATCCGGCAACCGGAGATGCGTTGTGCGCAGCCAGGCTACGAGCAAAACTCGCCAGGTGTGCAAGGTTCCCAGGTTCTTTGAAGCTCATACTCACCGGTGTTGAGGTTTCCACCATGGTTGAGCTTGCTGACTTGCCGAAGTGATCACTGGACTCCGCTTCTTGTGCGAGCTGATCGAACCAGGCGCGGGGGAGTGCGCTCTTCGGGCTATTGGTTAGGTTCGCCATCGTGGGTTTGACAGTAGCCTGCATGGCCCGCGTGATGCGCAAACTCCATCCCGCTGCGTACTCGTAAATCTCCCGGAAATGCGCATTGAACGCGAACACGTCTTGCGGTGGGTTCGACTCCAACTTTGCAGCAAAACATGAATACCATTGCTGCACCTCGTTCCGCAGAATTTTCAGGTGTTGTTTCGCGTGCAGTGGAGTGACAAGATCGGCCATCGACTCGTTCACTTTTGAAGTCGTCACGCCATACACTTCACGCACCAAATCGCAGAGATCGTGGACGGCATCGAGCTGTGCCTGATGATCAATGTGGTCTTGCCAGAGTGCAGGCTGCAACGCAACATGGAGAACAGGCTCGAGTGGCTCAACGTGCACGCTAACAACACGTCCGCGACGCGAGAAGTAGTGCACCAACGATGCGTCGCGTGAACCGCTCACACCGCCCAAATGCGGGAAGCGCACGCAATCGATGTCCATCGCCTTGCCGTAGAACATATCTTCAAGGAACTTCCCAAAAGAGTAATTCCATACATCACTGGGGACTTCCGAGAACTCCGATGATAGAAGTATTGAAGCGTTGCCACCACTCACATTCCGAGACCACATCAGCACGTCGTCTGACCGAACTCGACGCAGGACTTCTCGATGATTGAAATCGCGCATAAACTCTGCTGGGGCCAGTTGGTCGCTTGTATCCTTGAATTCGCACAAATCTTTCACTCGGACAGCAACGCGACCGGTGTCGTGCGAAAACGACAGCTTTGACGTCGCGAATGCGCGCTTGAATTCGCTTTTGCTGTTCGAGAAGCAAAACTTGTCCAAGAATTGACCCACGGACATGTCGTTGCAACTGTAGAAGTCGATGCACATCATATCGGCTTTGGATGCAGTCTTGCCTTCCAACGTGCTCCAGCACGTGGAAAACAAGATGCGATCTCTCAACGCGTCCGAGGATTTTGAGCCGCAAGTACAGCAGTTTGGCTGCCCGGACTGGATAACAGTTGCGGTCGGCGTGACGTTGTCATCGCCTACTCCACGAACCACTCGTAGCGAGCTGATGTTGTTGAACCGCGTGTGAGCCTTGCACCATTTGCACATGGCCTGGGTCTCCTTCAGCGCAGCTCGCATCGACAACGAATTGGACTTCAGCGAAATGTACAGCGACGTCGACGACTTGGCAAACCACTCCTCGGCAACCGACCGGTCGTGGTCTTGGCTAGGAGTGATGTATCCATACGCTGCAAGCACAGCTCGTTGCAGCCGCATGTTGTAGGCAGAGCGAATGGTCGCAGTAAGCACGTCCGTGATCTCAGCAAATACCTCGGGTGTTCCTCCGCGCAAGCATAGTGTGCACCCTTTTGACGTGATCCCTCCTTCGAATACGATGTTCTGACGCTGCGGTCGCTTTTTCCGCTGTCGGGAAAGGGCTGCGCCCCCTTCTGGTGCGTACACCCCGTCGTCCGACGCCTTGAACACAATCCGCTTTGCGCTCTTCGGCTCTTGATCGCTGATCATCACATAGAATCGCTTGCAAGTGCCAATGACCCCAACGTCCGACATTTTGTCGACATGATCGTAAGATGTGAGCACGGATGCGCCAGTGCAACGCGCAATGCGCTGCAAATCGATCAAGCGAACGTTCTTGACGACTGCAACGTTGCCTTTGACCAGCAGCTCTTCTGCCACCCGGTGCACGTGCCCTTCAAACAGGACAATGTCTGGCTGCAGCGTCATGATCTTCTCCGTGACAATGTGCATATACTCCACCTCTTGACCGGCAACGCTTTCCAACGAGGAAATTGCTTCTTTCTTGCGCTGGTAATCCAGATTCGAGGCGATCAGCAGAATGCGCGGGTTCAAAATGTCGCTCCTCATGCCTTTTCGGGCTAGGCTTTTGTGAATGAGGACGCCGTCGATGAAGAAGCTATCCTGCACTCGACCGCCGTCCA
Organism: Nothophytophthora sp. Chile5; assembly: GCA_001712635.2. NCBI lineage: Eukaryota > Oomycota > Peronosporomycetes > Peronosporales > Peronosporaceae > Nothophytophthora > Nothophytophthora sp. Chile5. Next base: position 18,836 of record MBAC02008195.1, read on the forward strand.
AGCACTGGATACGAACATATTGCATGATGTCCAATACGTCACCTTCATCCGGTTTGCATGATACCGTTAGTGCAGCGCGGTGGGCGAACAAATTGATAATCTGCATCCACCGGTGTTGCTCCACCATAAACAGCTGCGATACCGCCGACGAGTTGTCCAGCATGTGAAAAATGCGTTCTTCGATGCGATCGCGAGCATCCATGGTCATTTGCTCGATGGATGCTTCCTTCCTCTTTAGTCGTTCCGGATCTTCCATTTCATCACGTGCATCCTTGAAGAGACCGATTATTGCGAGGATCCCGATGTCTTTCCCTGCAAACTTGTCCGAGCCAAACGGGCTGAGCCGCGTGGAGCTTCCAAAGCGTGTCGTATCGAACGTTCCCGAGAGCGCTTTGGGTCGTGCCGTCAAAGCGCTGGACGTAGGGAACGAGCCCGCAATTCGAGCCTGCGCATTTGATTCCGCAACCAGACGCTTGAACTCGGCCTCGCTCCAGCGATGATTGCTCGGGTTCCCAAAGTCCGAGGAGCTGTTTGAGCGCTTCAGTTTTTTCACCGAGTGGTGCGTGTCTTTTCTCCCGAACAATATCAGAGGCTCGCTGAATGTCCTCAGTCTCCGGCTTCCAACGCGTTCATTGTGTTTGGCGTCCTTGCTCAACTCATGGAGGTGGGGTTGGTGGGTGAGGTGCTGTGCGCTCGCGACGATCTGGACCTTCGGGAACATGCTGAACAGCACGGTCGGCCGGGACTTCTCGGACTGCTCATTCACGCGCACGTCGTCACTGATCTCGTCCTTGTCGAACAATTCCCCTTTGTCCAATTGCTTGTAGTGCGACAGGTCAGACGCCGAGCGCTCCATCGCTTCCGCAATATGCGGCGGCATGAGCAGAAGGGTCTGTGCAGCGGGTGAGCTGGTGGGCTTCTGCGGACCTTCTGACTCGAATTTGGCTCCGGTGAGCTCCATCTGCAGTCCTTCGCGCAATTGCCGGTGACAGGTATGACACACCAGTTCTTTCCGCAATCGCACAATCGACTCATCCACCTTGCTGCCCCCGAAAGACTGCGGCAACCGTGCGCAGCAATTTGCGCAGAAGATCTGGCCGCACGAGCGGCAGTGGTGCCGGCGTCGGAAGAACGTGAATAGTTGCTCGCACTCATAACACGCTTTGCTGGATCGATCCGACATCCAGAAGTGTTTGAACGACCGGGAACGCTCGCGGATGTGCATCGGCGCGGGCTGCTCCTCGACGGGCATTGGCACTTGTGGCACTGCTTCAAAGTAGTCGTAAAACCGCTTCACACCCGGCAAATGCTGGCCCTGTGGCGACGGGAACTTCGTGAGCGCATATGGATTGCGGTCCACCTTCACCTCGTGGACGCGCTGGGCCAGGTCGATCTCGATGAAGTCCCCAATCACGGGTAGTTCCATGCCAGCGCCAGCACCAGCCGCGTCCTCGCCCTTGTCCTTCCTTTCCGTCGGGGGCCTCAGCGCGCGTCGAATAGCGCACTGCACACGCTGCAAACTCACACCGCGCACGGGTTTCCCATTGAGTGCCACCACCAGTGCCGCCGGGCGGATGCCGAGCGCTTCGGCGTCGCTTCCAGGCAGTACGAAGTTCACACACGCGCGGTAATCGCGACGCGACGACGCCACCAACTGCACGCCAAGCACCGCGTCCATGGAGCTGAACATGCTTCCCACGCTCTCGCCGGGGCGCAACAGCGGCACGCGCAGCGTCGTGATCTTCTCAACCGACCGCGTAAAGTGGTCCAGGTGGCCACCGCCGATTAGGCCAGTGCGGCTGTTGCGCGCCGTGCGCATCGTGGCGCTCGTCGCTACCCCGTTAGGGCCTGGGAAGAGCGCCAGTTCCCGCGATGACGTTGCAGCCCCCACCTTCCGCGATGGAGGAGACTCGGCAGTCGCAGTGCAGGAGCTCGCGATGGTGCGCAACGCATCGCAGATCGTCGCCATCTCTCTGCGGGGTTTCCTTTCCGCTGCGTTTCCCCTCGTGCGGAATGTGTCACCTGTGCGGATGGATGTTGCTGGGCGACAAAGCGACCATCACTCCCACTGCGCTCTCTTTCGTGTCCTCGGTGAAGAAAATAGTTCACCCACCACTTTTCTCACTTTAAAGACATCTGAACCTAGCGCTTGGTTCGAATCGAACCTTTGAATGGATTAGTTTGACCTCAGCAGTCAGTAAATGGAGGGAGAGTGTTGCGACGTTTGACTGGACTTCTTGTTTGGCGGTGTGGTGCCAGTGGCGAAACCTTGTCATGGCACAGCTGCCGAATAAAGGCCGACTTTGATTTTCACAAACACAAACTTGCACATGCACATGTATTCTTATACCAAGAGAAAACATATTTACAGGGTGCACGCGACCAGCCAGAAGCAACATGTTGCCGCCGCCAAAGAAAGAAAACTATAATTGAACCACATCGCACATGCATCCAACTTTTTCCACCTTCTTGTGCATGCCGCAGACCTACTCCATCGCTTGCTCAGCAACTCGAGCCTTAACATTCTCTTGCTCCAAATTGCCCACTCTAGTGCCCTCCTTCCTCACGTCATCAATGCCATGGTAGCCCCAGCTAGAGTGGTGCAGCGTAGCTTAGGGTCTCCGCATCAGCAGGCAGTGACAATCTTGACGACATGCTCGGACACCTTGTGGATGAACACTTCGTCCAGGATCCGGTACTCGACCACGAAAGCGAGCAGCCGCTGCCAGCACGCGATCAACAGCTCGTTCACGTCCAGCACCACGAACGCGCGGTAGTAACGCTGGAACAGGAACACGTACACGCGAATCAGTCCGTTGTAGACACCGCGGACGTTCGTGATCCGCGCCACCGCATTCCCGCCCGAGTGGCTGCCGTCGCTCAATAAATTACGCATGCGCCGCATCAGCTCGCCCACAGCAAGTCCTTCCTCGCTCGGTGTGTTGATGTCCGACAACATGTCGTACATGATCGATACCTCACTGTAGAAGTCTGCCGCCATCTCTGCTGCCAGGCTCACGGCTTCGGACGGCGAAACGGCCGAGCGGTCAACGGAAAAATCGGCATACTGCGTCTGCGTTGGCTGGTCCTCGACCGAAGAAGGAGAGGATGAAGTCGCCAACGACGTTGGCTTGCACGCTGAACCCGAGCTACAGCAATCGATGCTATTGTTCCCGATTCGCGCCATGCTGGACCTGCTGAACGACGACGCGTTGAGGCCTCGAAGCCGCTTGTGCACCATCACATACTCCTCGTGCGAAGCCGCCGATCGGTGGGCAGATCTGCACACGTCAACCCGGCCATCCTTGAAGCACGGATGAGACGCCACACTCGGGGATCGCTCGCGCTTCATTTTGTGAGCAGAAGAGAAGGAAGCCTTCTCTCGCGCGCTGCCGAACACGTTCCAGCTTCCCCGCCGCTTCTTCACTTCTGGCTGTTGGCAACTAGCGTTTTTTCACCGTGGACAAAAACGGGAAAAGTAGCCAACCGGAACATCCTCCCGAACTGCTCGATGCTATGATTGGCTAATTTCTCAGAGGTGTGCAGCGATCGGTCAAACAGAGGAGGAAAATCTCAGGGATTAGGTCCGCCAAAATTTCTAGGATGGAGCAAATTCAGACACACGACGTCAGCAGGAAGTTCCTGCCCGAATTGCTTCCTGGGAAGGCAGAGCGCCGCAGCGAGGGCATGCGTCCCATGAACTATAATTCTCTGGCCTCAGCACCGTCATGATATTTGCCTGGATACCGGACAACAGAGTCTGCTCGCGAGATGAACATACATACCCTCAGCGAATTCGCCGTTCAGACGAGAACGTCGTGTGTGTAAATCTCCTGGCGCTGCTTGGCAACGTGGAAATTCCGGTTGAAGGAGATCGAACGATAAATTTTCGTAGCCACCTCTGATTGGTGGGCTCACCAGCCTGCACCAAAGGGGGCACGCACGCACGCACCACTTGAGCGAGTCGCACGAAGCGCACGAGGTGGATTCGGAGGTCCGAAGGCAAAGGATTGCGGCCGCGATACTGGCCGGTTGCCTTGCACGTACGATCGATGGCAAAACTATCATACTACCGCTAATCTTCGTAAGCAACACGCTAGTGGCGTCTCTCAACATACTTGTGCGACTAAATTGCGCTGCAAAAGCGCATACATGTACTAGTACGGTGCATGCAGGGGAAAAGCAGTGGGCAAGCGAGCATCATAAACCGTTCTCTAACATGCTTTGTTTGCGAGTCGACTAAAACTCTTTTCAGAGTAGCTGATTGAAAAATATCATTTGCTCAACGGTACAAATACAAGACGGACACGCACAGCACACATCTACAACCGTTGTCAAGCACCAAGTTGCACGATGACGACGAACTCGGCCAATGCTCCGGCGCAATCTCGGGAATGAGAGCGAGAGGCGAGCGAGCGGGCGGCCGCGTGCCTTTGAACGACTGGCTACCATTGGCCCATCCTAAACTGGTAATTACTCCCTCGATGTAAAAAGTAAATTCGAAAACCGGTACAATACCGGTGCCGTGCTTGGAGGGTCGCTGTCGCATCATGATCATGCGACTTGCAAGACAGGCCGGTGCATGGGCTCAGTTCGGTATCTGAGTCAGGTCGGCAGTTATCCTTCAGATTACCTGTCCGCGGGCCGTTCCCCTCGAAAGTTCAGAGGAAGATCGTGAAGCAATGGGATCGGCTGATCAACAGGCTCATTTGTTGCTCCATGGCCCAGCCATCAACTGGTTGTTGTTGGTTATGCTGGCTGCGCTATCTGGCAGCCACCAACCATTATTCCCTTGGCTTCGTCGCCGACGACGAAGCAGATCTCATAAGCTGCACGTACTGGCTCATAGCACATCACGTTCAGTTGGATGCAACACTTGTACCCCCAGCTGCTGCAACTGCCGAGCGATGTGGCCGATCACCCGTCGACAAAGCGGAGGAGGCAAAGCTGCTTTGTCATTCATTCTACCGATACGTTCGTCCAGTATATCTACCGGTACAGTGTACCATCCGGCTCGCTTGACAGCCACGCTGAGAGACGGGAAATGACGCGCTGTCTGCCTTCTTTTTGCGAAATCTCGTTTTTGAGAGCGAAGAGAGTGCAGCGGACTCTGACAGTGCGGAGCAAAAGGAATGCAGAACTCTGGGAAATCCCTGCGCTTTCGAGAAGAATTTTGATTTTGATGACGGTCGGAATCCGCAGCAAAGATTTGGCTGTGAAAAACCTCGCCTTCCAGTTGGAGGAGGAGCCATCATTGCCTGCAGTGGGATATCGAAGCGTTGATTCGCCGAGCACGCACCATACATTTTCCGGGTGTCCCACGAGTTCGCCCGTCCCTCGCCGCCGCAAGAGTAACCATCTTTTCTAAAACCTTAAAACCTTGATGATGGGGTGCAATGCCAGTCAGTCCAAGAGTCCAAGAGTCCAAGAGAGCGAGCGATTCTTTTCACCCACCACGCCCGAAATGCACCTGCTAAAGTTCAGCTCATTCCCATAGAAGGCGAAGCGCCCAGCGCGTTCTGGTCAGAGTTTGTTATTCCTCGCATCACGGAAGGCCAAACGCACTCTTGACTACTGCAATCAGTAGAGAACCCCCATTCAAACTTCGCCTATAATGCACGGCGAGTTCCCGATGGACGAGAACCGGAAGCGCGTGCTCGCGCTCGCGGAGCAGGGCGACTGGGCGGAGGTGCTGGAGCTCGTCGAGACCAACCCGGCGCTCGCCCAGGCGCAGGACGATTTCGGCATGCTGCCGCTCCACTGGGCCTGCACGGAGTCCGCCATCGAGCTGGACATGCTGACGAGGCTCATCCAGGCATTTCCGCAGGCGTGCCAGTTGGAAAACCTGTCAGGCATGCTGCCGCTGCACGTGGCGATCAAGGCGAAGGCCGCGGGGCTGCTCATCAACGCGCTGTTGGACGTGTATCCGCAGGCTGCGCTCGCGAAAGACGGCAGCGGCCGCTACCCGGTGGACTTGGCCATGGCGAACAACCTCCCCAACTTCACCTTGGACCTAGTTCGGAAAGCCGGTGCACGTGCTGTGCGCTCGGCCTCAACCTCGTCGCTGCATCAGAGATCTGTGTCGATGGACGATTTGACGAGCGTGGACAGCAGCGACAGCAGCGTCGCCAACCAGAGCGACGACGAGGACAAGTCTGCGCTCATCAAGGCGCAGTCGATCGGTTCGCTGATGTCCTCGCGCCAGGCGTCGGCGTACGGGCAACTTCTGGACGAAAAGCTACCGATGGGGTCGACTATGATTTCCTTACAGCTGAAGGAACTACTCTCGCAACTACACCAGCTGAGTGTAGACATCCGCATGAACAAGACGTCGTCGTCAGGATCTTCGACGTACCGCAGCTCGTTCTCGAGCACATTCTCCTCGAGTGGGAACCACGGCGGCGAGGCGCTGACGTCAGTGCTCTGGAACCCTAGCGACAGGTTTGGCGTCGTGCTGGAGCCGGCGACCAAGGAGATGGGTGCAAGAATAAAGGGGTTCTCGTCACGCAGCGACGTTCTGGGCGTGGAGTCGCTCACCATCGGCGACGTGCTGGTGAACATCAACGGCGCCTCGGTGGTGGGTGCGTCGTTCCCATCCATTATGCGCTTCCTGAAGCACTCGAAGGCCACTTGTAAGCTGCGGTTTTCCAAGAGCAGCATCGACCCATCCGGGCTGGGCAAATGCAGCACCAGCAGCAACCCGGCGGCGGACCACGACACCATGATGTACTCGAAGGTGGCGACGATGCTGGAGACGACGCTAAAGAAAGTCTCCGCTGTGGAAGAAACGGTGCGTCTCACCTCGGCCATGTCGTTCTGCACATAGACGTTCCATCCGGCGGACGACGGACGGCGGACCTCAAGAAAAGCAATGGGTTGGCAAATGCCGCGCACTGGGGACCGGCGCCTCCTTCACGATCAGGGCTTACGCCGCTTATAATGACGCTCGAGGAGAGCGTGCCTCGCCATACCAGCCTGGTTGGTAACCAGGTTTGGTGCCATCCACCACTCCACTTCGTTGAAAGGGTAGCTTTATTTTAATTCTTATTCCACCTGTTCCATCTGGTAGCCGCATAGCTGCATGCGTGTTTGTTTTGTAAGTGACGGTGAGCATGCGTTAGTGACATCGGATACCTTTGCGTTGGACAGATTACTGGCGATTTTACAACATGGTATAATACCGTACGACGTGTGTGTGTGCGCGTGGGGTCAGTCCTCTTGAGGATGGTGCCGCTGCACGAAAGCGAGCGCTGGCAATAAGCAGTTCACGAGGAGCGGCGGTGCGAGTTCTGCCACCAGAATTCGGCGAACAGCGGCGCGAGTAGCCGGATTCTCTGCTTGCGATGTCCGTCCAGACTGGAAACTTCCAGGACCAACAACAGGCTACATCGCTCCTCGTGCTTCGCGGAATTCGCGGCGCGATCGTCAGCTCAAAATGTTGGCCGAATCTGCTAGGTACGGTTTACACTTCGCAACGTAAAGTATATGTTACCTGATATAAAGTCTACACCGCGTTGGGTTACTGTGTAACCATTTGTAAACGCACTTAGTGGAATGGAGTACCCCTGGGGTACGTGTATCTAAAGCGAACGATAGCACACGCGTCCCACACGCAGAAGCGCGAGGTGAAAATGATGGCGGCGACGGCGATGCAGTCGCTTCAGGAGAAGCAGCGAGGTATCCAAGGCTCCACCAAGCCGTCTACCTGCTTGTCCAAGACGTAGATATCGTCTGTCACGTAGCCCCTCGCTTTCCCCTTGGAGCTTCCTGCACTAACATTTCCTTTGCACTCTTGTAGAAAATCTGCTGCGCATGCTGGACTTTAATTCCGAGAGTGTGGGCAGCTTTTCAGAGGCTGGCCAAGACTCCAGGTAGGTGTCTCGTTGAACCAGCGGTTTCTCTTATCCGTCTACGGAGTCTAAGTGTGCTAATGTGTTTGGGTTTGTATGCGAACGTAGCGATCGGTGGGGAGACCAATGGAAGGTGCTGATCTACGACAGGTTCTGCCGCGACATCATCTCGCCCATCCTCAAGCTGCACGAGCTGCGCAAGAAGGGCGTGACGCTGCATATGCTGCTGGAGACGGATCGCGACGCCATCCCGGACGTGCCGGCCATCTACTTCGTGGAGCCCACGCGTGAGAATCTCCAGCGGATCGTCGCGGACTGTTCCAAGGAGCTCTACAGTACGGCGCACCTCAACTTTGCCTACCCATTGAGCCGGGAGTCGCTCGAATTCCTGGCACGGGCGTCAGTGGAGGCTGGTTGTACCAGCATGGTACGTCTCCTGTGGTCTGGGGTTTGGAAGAAGAGTGGGGAGTGTTGCGCTGATTTCGTGTTTCTGGTGGCTGCAGATCTCCAAGGTGTACGACCAGTACACGAACTTTGTGTCACTGGAGCCGAATCTCTTCTCGCTGAACCTTCCCGACAGTTATCGCGCGTACAACGACCCGAGCGTGGCGGACGTGCAGATCGAGCAGTCCATGGGCGCCATCGTCAGGGGGCTCTTCTCCGTGCTGGCCACCACCGGCACCGTGCCAGTCATTCGCTGTCCGAACAACGATGGCCCATCAAGGATGGTGGCCGAGCAGCTCAGCTCTACCATCCGAGAACATTTGGTGAGGACGGGACTAGTAGAATCAGTCGTCATCCTTTGGTCGGCGGAAGGCTCAACCCAATGCGATGTGTGTGACCGTTTGCGTGAACTTTTAGAACGCGAGGAATGGCGTCTTCAGCGACAACAGCTCCAATTTCCAGGTATTGATCGACTGCATGCAAGTGATCAAAGATGTTCAGCCTGTTGGTCTTCGTAGCTAACGTACGGTTGGTGCTTTTATGCTTGTGCAGCGACCCGTGTTGATCATCATGGACCGCAACGAAGACCTTGCCTCGAGTCTGCACCATCCGTCGACGTACCAGGCGCTGGCGGATGACATCCTCGGAATCCAAATGAACCGCGTCAAGGTGACAGTGAAAACGTCCGGCGGGGAGGACGCCGGCGGCGACGGGCGGGCGGTGGAGCGCACGTACGACTTGGACGTGACGAGCGACAAGTTCTTTGAGATGCACGCCGGCAGTCTGTTCCCTGATGCGATCGACGCCAATGAAGAGGAGATGAAGCAGGTGACCCGAAAAGAGGAGCACATTCGCGCTCAGACGGGAGGCAGCGACGCGCTGATGAACGGCACGAAGGACTTGGTGGCCGCCGTCGACACGCTGCCGGCGCTCGTGGAGAAGAAGAAAATGCTGGAAGTGCACACCAACATCTTTCATGCGGCTTTCGAGGGCGTCACGACACGCCACATTCCGTCCTACTCCATGCTAGAGCAGAAGCTCATCGATGGGTCCCATGTTGACAAAGCGGAGGTGCAGCAACTGCTCTCGAGTGTGGACATGGGCACTCTGGCGGATAAGATGCGGCTGTTGATGGTTTACTTCCTCTCCAGTGGGGCGAGCGGCGCGGAAATGACCGACCTGGAGAGTGCCTATCAGCGATGTGTCGTCTCGTCGGAGAAGCCGGATGTTTACGAGCAGGCGTGGAAGTTCCTCCGAAAGCACTCGGCTTTCCAAAGGCGCGCGAGTGTCGGGGGTACGTTGCAGTCCGAGAGTGGCATGGGGAGCGATAGCGGCGTGAACATGAGCAAATTCAAGGGTTTGGCTCAGGGGTTCCTCGCGCAAGCGGCAGCTAGTGTCAAAAACTTCCTACCCGAGAACAAGAAACTGCATGTCACCCGCGTCGCGGATGCCATTTGTGAGATGAAGCCGAATACGGAGGACGAGAGCTTTCTGTATCTGGACCCGAAGGTAAGGAGCCACCGCCGACTCGAGTCCCATTTTCGAAGCATGAGGCTAAGATATGACCGACTAACGCAATTTGTGTTTCTTCGTTGCAACAGATCAAGGCGAGCGGTGACGTACCCCGACAGCGATCGCCCTTCCGCGAAGTGATGGTATTTATGATTGGCGGCGGCAACTACAACGAGTACCAAAATCTGTTGGCGTATGCCAAGGGTCAACAACCTCCGCGATCGGTCTGGTACGGGTGCACGGAGCTGCTGAACCCGGAAGCGTTCTTGCAACAGCTCAATTCCATCGGCGTCTAGACACCCAACAAGGAGAACGCTGAAAACACCACGACTACGAAAGCACGGAGCCGCAGAAGCCACAGAAAAGTGAGCTTAACCCCGTCGAGTCACCAAGGACTGTCAGGTTGCTCTGATACGTTTACTTTCCAGGCGAGGGTGGAGAAGCATTAGCCAGCGCCAGCGCCAGCGCTTCCGTTTAAGTGACCATTCATGCCAAACCAATTCAGAATGGTGCGTATTGCTGTTATTGTTGTGCATGTTCATTGAAGTAGCTACGTGCGTCTTGCGAAGGTTGTGCTCCTGTCGTGTGGATGTTCGTGAAAGTTTAAAATGGATGTACCTTGCAGCTCCTATCTCGTGCTACTCGTAGATAGCGGCAGTCTCTCGTCAAACGCAGTCGTTACCGCTGATGTCGAGCGAGGAGAAGTCGTGCGTGGATTTGACCACCTTGGCTTTGTAGGCCACGGTTTTGCCACGCGCCCAGGCGAAGGAGTTGTCCCACGAAAGCACAACGGTCCCGTCCTCCGAGGCTGTGAAGGAGCTGGAGACGAGGGAGCCGCTGGAGACCCGTGTCAACGGCACTTTGTCGCTCTCTTCGGCGCCACCCATCCCTTGCGTGCGGAACTTGACGGCGAAGTTGATGTCGCGCTCCTTCAACTCATACTCCCAGCAGATTGTGTCGTTGGCACTCATGCGGAACGGCAGTTGCAGCGTTCCTCCGGCGCGAATGTCGGCTTGGGTGGCGCCGTCTTCGCAAAGCAGTAAGTATGTGTTCCGCCCGAGGAAGCCCGTCTGAGGGATGGCATGCGTCGTGCTCCGACCGCCGAGCAGCTTCGGCAACCTGTCGCGGCCACCTACGAGTTCCAGCAGCCGTGAAAGCGAGTTGCCTTCCATATGCACCTTACTCAGTTGGGTTTCCTGAAACATGGGCTTGACCGCACGCCAGACCTTGTGGAAGATCCACGGCGCGTGCAAGACGAGCACCTTGTTCACCGACTCCGGGTAGCACTTGCTGGCGACGGCCACAAGCGATCGAAGTCGTGACAATAGCTTCGGGTTGAAACGCGAGATGGAGAACCCCGAGAGGTCTCGCACCAGGATGGTCTGCACAAGCGCCTCGTTCTGGCGACTCAGCTGGTCCAACTTCAGCGCGCGGTACTCCATCGAGTAGAGGAAGAAGGTCTGCCACTCCTCTTCAGTGACGTCTTTCAGCAACGCGTGGACGTCGGCGTGACCCAGCATGTCAAAGTAGAACACGTGGCCTTCTGGCACCGAGAAGAGATCGTACGCATCGCAGAACGGCAGGTGAGGGATCATCTTCTGGAAGTGCGGGAGCTCATCGGGCGTCATGCTGTTCTTGACGATGTCGTCGCGGATGTCGTCCAAGCCGAGTTTCTGACGCAGCGCCAGCATCTCCCGGAACTTCGTGGCGGCCACCGACACATTCATCTTGTAGCCGCGTAGGAAGCGCAGCAGACGCACGTCGCCTACCAGCTCCACGTATTTGGCGTGCCGCTCCACTGCGAGGTCTTCTTCAAGGCTCATGCGGAGTGCTATGAACCACGAAGAGCCAACGTTAAATGACCATATCTAACAGCAACATGCACAGAAATTCGTGCTGGACGTACCGTGAAGCTGGTCTTTCTCCTCTTGCGCCTTGTCGGACGCAATGAAGCAGCGCCACTCCGAGTTCTCGTCCACGAGGACTTTGGACGCCGAAGCATGGACGACCGGGATCTCGCTCAAGCCGTCTGCTTCATCGAGCTGCTCCTCCTGTCCCAAATCCTCCGCGTTCTCATACACGCTCGAAGTAGCTCGAGAGCGAGCCTCCGACAGCTCCTCCGGTTGTGCGGACGACGAAGGAGCCCGCTCACGATGCTCTGGGAGACTCAGACGACGCACACGTTCCTTCTCCATGGCCTGCACCGCCAATTCCTGCTTAAACGTACGCTCCTGAAGCTCGTGTGCCTGCCCTTCTTCGGCTTCGGAAATCCGGCGCTGACGCTCTTCCTCGGCAGCCTCCATCGCCGCGCTCTGACTGCGTTGACGCAGAAGCTGCTCCTGAACTTTGGCGATGTCGTACTCGCGCACGCGACGCTCCTGCTCCTCCTCCTCGGCGACGATGGAATACTCAATGTTGATCTGCCGCACGATCGCGATCTCGTCGTCGCGGTCCTTGGCTTCATCGATGCGGCGCTGCTGCTCCTCGTCCGCCAACTGATCCGCCAGCTTCTCGTTGGCCGCGCGCTCCGCCGCTTGGGCGGCCAACTCCTCTGGTGTTTCTTCGACTGCTCCCTCCTCCGGCTTGAAGAGAAACAGGCCGGCACTGCCATGTCGTCCAACGCAAGACGCTGACGAGACCTCGTCACTACCCCGCTGCTCTTCCACCGTCTCCATTTGCCTCGCGGGTGTGGGTTGAAATGGTGGGGGGGGGCAGCGCTTGCTTTCAACGCAAGCTGATGCAAAGTGGCAGCGGAGCTTCGGTTCGGCCCAGCCAGACGCTGCCGGAAATAACGCACGAGCGAGCCTCCAACAGATCTAGAGGTGCCTGCACGCGAAGCTGCACCGAGAAAGGGAGAGCCGTCGCATTCGCTCGCCACCAAGAATAGCTAGCTGCGCCAGAAACGACCCTTCAAGCAGCGCTCAACAATACCGGTATCGATACCGGATTTCTTCATTTTAGTGACACGCCTACGCCTGTTCAGGGGTTATCGATAAGGATCGTTTTGTTTATCGCGAGATCCAAGGTTTTTTAGGAGTGTCATTGATGCGGGGTGAGATGCTCGTTCGGTTGATTTTTATTTTCAAATTCCGAAACCGTCTGGACGGATGCGAGCGAAGGAGGCGCGCCAGGAGCGACGGCCACGTGCCGCCAAGGCCGCCGCCATTCACGCGATGGCTCCCCCTGCCGCAAGTTCGAGTGGGGTTGCGGTTGTCGCCGCTCGGACGGTCGTGAAGCGGGTGCCCAAGGCGGCGCCGCGCCTTGTGGAGGGCGATTGGCTCGGTACGCAA
>MBAC02008197.1:0-20363 GCA_001712635.2 Nothophytophthora sp. Chile5
GCTGCCATGAAGCGAAGTTGCGCGTGGATGTTTTCGTTGTTCATGGCTTGTTTACTCGCTTGTAGTGCGTGTCTGTTGGCTGTTTGCTTGATCGCTTTGTATCCTGCCGATCGCTCAATAAGGTTTGGTCTGTCCTTGCAGTTGCCACCAACAGACAAAGCGGTCGTCTTGCCTGTCCTCTTGGTTTCGTTGCGGAGGGACTCCCACGTGTCCAGAAACTCATAAGGTTACTTACTGCGCATGGCGTAGATTTTGAAGATCACATCAACATACACATGTTTGTTCTAGTCAGAGCAAAATTTGCTCTTGTGCTCTGAAGCTAAGTGTGACCCCCGTGTGTCCATGTGAGGTTCGAGAGCTGTCGCAAGTGTGTTTCGGTATTCGATCAAAAGGACAATCCGTAGCAAATGTTGGTGGGTGGCATGGTAGCGTGCATTGTAATTTGTTGAGATTATGTTTGCTTGGTGGCGAGGACGTCAAGAGTGGGGAGTTCTACTCGTTGCTGTGGGGGTTCGAGTCCAATCGTGAGCAGAGATTCTCGATGTGTGTGAATTGTTTCGTAGTGCGCTCGTTCGAGAAAGAGTCGCTTGTATCGGATACTCTTTGTGTCTTTTTGCGGCGCTTCACTTTCGGCAAGTGTTCAAGCTCGTCCCGGGTAGCGAATGTGGCGAGCTACGTCTTTTTCTAAGCACGATTGGCGCAATGGATAGCGTATCAGACTTCGAATCTGGGGGTTGCGGGTTCGAGTCCCGCATCGTGTACCACTCTTTGCCTCAGATCTATCTTCATGACACAGTTGTTGCTTTCGCTTCCTGTTTACCATATCTGTTGGATTGTTGTTGTTTGCATGGTTGGCAGGTTGGCAAACATGTTGGCGTCTGTTTTTCAGCGTAGCTTGGTGAATGCCTGGTGAACAGCCGTGATGACGTCGTCGATCGTATGCATGTCCTTGCTTTGTTGGATGCTTTGTGTAGCCGAAGAAGAAACCGACATCCAGAACATTAAAATCGGGATTGTTGGGTGGCTGAGCCATAAGAGCGATGTCCAAATAAAAAAAGAGCTATTTATCGGCAGCTATTTATTCCCTGAAGCAGCACTAAAAAAAAGCAGGTGGGCCATTTTGCTGTTTATAAATTGCCAAAAGAAAATAGCTGCAGGGGCAACTTTTTTTGAGTAATAGCTATTTATTTTGTGGCAAGGAGGAGGATAGCGGAAATCAGACCAACGCGTCCCAAGCCTAGGAGAGAAGCGAGCCAAAAGGAATTCTGGAGCCGACAGAGAAGACAGAAGCGTTGAAGAAATAGTCGAGACCCTGTCCATGTAGGGTCAGCCACCTGTGTCACCACCAGCGCAAGCTGATAGCGTGGGCGAGCCCAGCACTGCGCGGATCAACGACGAGGAGATTATTGTACTGTGTCTTTTGTTTGAAATTCTACACGATGTCGTCCGCTTTCCAGACCGCGATGCTACAGTCAAATGGGCTGCAATGGAAAACGGTTTTGCTGCTCGGGGTGCGGTTTCTCAGACGCGGCGTGCATCTTTGACGGCGCAATTATTCGAATCCGGCGACCGAAGAACCATCAGGTATGAAACCATATCTGAAATGCTTTGTCTAGCTGGTTGCTAAATGCAATTTGTAGGGGTTCTAAGACAAAAGAGGAAAACCATCGAACAACTGCTTGTGTGCATCGACTACCGCAACAACAGTCGCCCTTGGTGCTTCCTTTTGTAGTCGCTTTCTTGCCATTGGTGCTCTCATTTGTGGCTCGCACCCGCGTTGATGGCTTGAGCTTCGTAGATGTTGAGCCAGCACCGGCGCCAGTGCTGCTGTTGTACCGTGTCTTTTCCCGTGGTGCCGCACCTGCCAATGAGCGTGCTGGCACAGCAAAATTGTGGGCTTGAGCAAGGTAGCAAATGACGACGGCGAGGTCTGGTATTGGCTGCTGCGGACGAATCTGAGGATGATGGTCGTGTGGCGCCGAATGAGATTGGTGTCGAAAACGACGCCGTGTCCTCCCTCGGTGATGGCAGCTCGCAATGCGTCAAAGACGTGCTGAACGGCGCTGTTGGAGAAGTCTCTCCAACGGTGTACTCGGAGGGCGTTGGCGAACTAGGCATATCTCCGACGCAGTTTGCGCGCAGGCGGTGGAGTGCGGAATGGAAGCACGTTTTGAAGGAAATACCTGCAATATATAATATCGGCAATCTTGCCGATACAGTTTTAGAGGTAAACAGGTGGGAAATAATGAGGTGGCGTTTGGACATCGAGCAGTTTATTTGAGCTTCATTTTTGAAGACGACAAAACAAATAGGTGACAGATAATTAGCTCTGTTTTTATTTGGACATCGCTCTAAGGTTGATATTCCAGCTGCCGCTGTGTCCAGCCTTACAATGGCGTCGTCGTTCTCCATGCAGTGTGTGTGTGTGTGTGCGAGAGAGAGAGAGAGAGAGAGAGAGAGAGAGAGAGAGAGAGAGAGAGAGAGAGAGAGAGAGAGAGGGGGGGGGGGGGGGGGGGGGGTCGTCTTGCTGGATGAGCACGGTCTACCAACCTAATAAATATCACACATAGCACGCATATTATTGTGTAAGCTGTAACACAAAGTAGCATCACATCGCAAGCGCATAAACAAACCAAACTGCCTTCATTGCTGGGAGAATATTGTTGATGAGCAGGTTGCACGTTGTCTCTCGATTCACAGTAATTGTTGTTGTGATGGATGAGTCTTTGGGTCGCTTTGTTGCGTTGCGATGAGCTGGTCGGGTCTCAGCAGAGAGCCAAAAACAAATACAGCCGTCGAACCATCGATTGCGGCTGTGGTCAATGCGTGGCTGTTCGACTGCAGCCAAGAACATGGCTTTGGTCATAAACACTTGTTCTAGGTTAAACGGTACGGCGCCTCCTCGTTTTTGGTGATGTGGAACGTCCTCCGGTCTCGATCGATGTAAGTCATCTTTATGAATATAATCCTTGAAATGGTGAAACCAAAGAGGCCTCTCTGATGTACAAATGAACAAATATTTTAATTCTCCCGGCAAGCAAAATTCACGTAAGGTCAGCACTGGAGAAATCGGAAAGCGTACCTGGCCCAATGAATGACACGGTAACCGCTACATGCGCAGCGCAACCATGTTCTTGTAGGTTAGGCGAGGGTGGAGACGTGAGCCCACGCATTGTATCTCCTTGCCTTGAACAAGCTCCCACAAAGTCAAATTTGGGATGCCGATGCCTTTGGGTGTAGAGCTAGCGGTCTGCCTGGGCGCAGTGGAATCACCTCCACAGCTGCTTTGATGGTCACAAGTGTATGCTTCCGCCTCCTCCCACCGCGCCTGTATTCTTTCCGTCCAAGTTCACCCGGGTTTTCCAAATTCGGCCCGCCATATTGCGATTGAGACCAAATAATGTGGACGCTACAACCATGCTGCCGGAGACCGGCTTGCCGTCGACAGCGCGTTCACAGAGGAAACGAATGACGGCCTCGCGTTCCGCGCGCGTCGTGTCGCTCGTCCCCATCGTTTTTGCGTGCTAGATTTAAAAATGATGAACACCTCAAATATTTGTGTGCTGTTACTGCCTATCTGCATGGACTTTTTATCCAATCCCAGTGATAGATTTAGGTGTGTTGAACCAATCATAGGGATGTACCTATTCATTTCAGACATGCTTCACTTATTAAACAAGGATGTAATAGAGTTATTCTCGAAGCCAGTGCCAGATCTGGACAAAATTCCTAAAACCAGTACCAAACCCCAAACCAGTACCATCACCAGTATTCTCCGCGGGAAATAGAGTGGCATACATGACTCACCCACTCCTGAACCAAAACACTGAGAGAACGAATATTATGTGGGTTGGTACATCAGGTCCCATCCCCTTTCGGGCACTGGCAACGGCAACTTCGAATTTCCACTGGCTGACAACACGAAGGCGGACGAAACTGAGACGACGGGATGGCTCTCTTCGTCATGAGGGAGGATGGACTGTTCCAGAAGAAGGATGTGCGCTTGTCACACACCACTCCAACAAGTGCGCAAGCACTGTTGTCGTGCCCATGAATTTGAGGTGACCACCAGGCGTCCACGCACTCAGGTGCTCGACGCTAGCGCTCGTCGCCAGCGTATGAAGCTATACCGCACAACTTTGAAAGATAAACCCCCACCCAAGCCAACCCAGCGTGCTCTCTTCACCGTATTGGATGCGGAAGAGCGTGGCGTCCACCGAATCCCGGATCCGCTGGTCAAGTTTAAACGCTCGCTGATACCGGGTGCAGGGAATGGATTGTTCACGTGTCTACCGCTATACCCAGACGACGTTGTGACCAAGTACGAGGGAAGTCTGTCGGTCACTGAGCCGACTGATCCACAGCACGCGATTGCACTACAAACGACTGTTGGAACAAAGTATTTGGACGAGATCCGAAAACCCATAGCTGGGCAAGGCCTCGCCAGCTTCGTCAACAAGGAATCCCGCGTTGCCGGTCTAAAGAGGAAAAAAAAACCGCGAGATTGTCCAGGTCGGGCAAGAAGCCTACATCGAGATCACCAGTCAGATAGCGAAGAGTGATGAGCTCAACACCACGTATAGCAACGGGTAGATAATTCGCCGAAAATAAATACATCCGAAGAGTCGGCGTTATCAGACGCAATGGGTACACATGCATCTTGGATTCCTTAGTGGTATCTTGCATTATTTGATTGGGGATAAAACAATTGATGAGCATGAAAGCATCGGCAACAACCTCGACCAAACTAACTCCAATTGAATATCCTAGTTGAGAAGGAACGAAATACTGGAGCGCGACGTGTCGTCTCTTGAGCAGTAGCTGCCAGTCGCTTCAGCTGGAGTTGGATCCATCAGCGCGTCCATTGTAGTACAGTTCAAAAACCCTTCTTCGTCATCGGGTTGATCATAAACTGGAAAGCGAGGCGGAGGCTGACACATTACATCTTCTCCTGACGCTGCGTCGGGTAGACCAACCGCTGTAGCAACTAGCGCCGCGTCGCTACCATCATCTCGACTGCCATCTCGTTGGCACGTTCTCTTGTCATGACCGGTTTCTTGGCACAGACTGCATGTGCGGGCGAACTTGTGCGTAGAATTTACACCCGCTTCTCCTCCACTTTCTATGCGCTGGACAACTCGTCGACCCGCCTGCTTCCAGAAAGATGCGGGGTTGATACTCTCACCCACTATGGTCGACTCTTGTAGCGGCAGCTCGATCGCTGCGTCTCTAAATGCTGCTTCGTGCGTATCAACGAGATAACTGGAATTGAATGTTTGCATACAGCGCTTGCATTCACCGCAGACGTCGAGAACGGCAAGGATGTGTCGACAAGCAATACGCATCTGGTTGTATGTTGAGCATCTGCACGATGGCTGGAGAATGTCTTCCCGCCTCACGCGAACGGAACCAAGAGTCGTGACGACGTAAATCGAATCGCTTGAACGACGGGCATTGTTCCCACCAAAACGGATCCGTTCTAGTTCCCATAAGGTCATTGCACAATACATCTTGGAGGGATACTTTTGCAAGTTGACATGGTCACAAGCTTGCACCAGAGCCACTAACGCCGGGCACTTGATTTCTCGATCACCACTCACAGCAGCCTGGAACGTCGAGAGCTGGGCCATTTGACGCCTCGACGGATTCGTATCAGAGCCACAAAAATCGTGATAGTCGTCGTTTATACTCGAGATGTCCCACTCGTTGGGCTTGCGACAGCAGACCCGCAACTCCCACGGACAGTCTCCATCAGTGCACTTGAGCGTCTTACTCTTCCCACTGGAATTCGCCACACGGCACTGCTAGCTTGCGTCGAAACAGTAGTCTTAAGCGAACGGTGTCGCTTGGTGTCCCGTTTCGGAAGTCTGCTCGATATTCATTTCTGCTCCGGCATGCAACATTGCAAGGTCGAGTGTCCCTTCTAGCATGATCTAGTAGGCACAGGTGTTGCTTGGATGGCGTCTTTCCTCTCAGAAAAAAATGTTTCCATCGCCAGAAAGTCCGGCGGCAACGATCCCGCGCAACAACAGCCACTGACTGCACCATCACACTTGTGTGCACCACTCTATTTCCTTTGGAGAATACTGGAATTTTGTCTAGATCTGGTGGTTTCGGGAATAACTCGACGGAGTAGTATAATAGAACAATTGTTGAAAATGTATTGTCGAATTCACCCAGAATGACCAATTGGAAAGCGAATATAGCGCTATATAGCTCCAGTTTATATAGCATACCCCAGATTAGCATATAAAAGCACACCAGTCTCTCACCACCATTGATTCGTTTGGTCGGCCACGTGTCCAATAAGGCCTGCAATCATGTAGAATGCCACTCCTAACCGTGGCATTCTATCGATTTGGAGTCTACTCTGGAAATTACCATGCGAGCGAAAGTCACTGTCAAGGTGGGAGACGTCTCTCGGACGAGCAGGACGAACGTCCCACTACTGGGAGAGACATTGACTTCGAGCTCGAGGCGTCGTTCGAGTCGTTCAGCGCCGCCGTAGAAGGCCGCGTGGCGCAGTCACTGGAGGCCTACAGCTTGCCGATCACGCGAATTGACGTGCGGATGCACCTTCGCCCAAGTGTGCACGCGGCGCAGAAGGATCTTGTGCCGCTGACTGCTGGCAACTTTCGCCAGCGCATCGTAGCCGATAGGTTGCTATTCGAGAACCGCCGCACTGCTACAGGATCGTTCGTCTGTGAGGTGTTTGGTTTTGTTGCGCGCCGTGGCGACGCGAACGGACCCACGAGCCGCCGTGCCACGGACACAAGAATCACCCGCTCGGCTGCGGCCATCAGCGAGTTCCTTTGCGAGCGGCCGGACGTGAAAGTTGGCGACATCGCCAGAAAGCGTTGGGCGGTGATTCATGCTCGCCAAGCCGAAGGCGTGCCTGTCGACGTCCCAACGAGCGCCCCTTTTCGTCTGATGCAGCGTTTAGACGGCATTCGATCGATGCAGGAGAGCCCGAGCCTGCGTTCGATACTGTGACGGTGCGCATCAACAGATTCAGCGACTTGTCATTGGCAATAAACGTGACCGAACTCCGCCAGAAACTCGGACTCCCAAGGCACAATATGTTGACTAAATGGCGTTTGTTCCTCCTGAAATACCTCAGGGTGACGTTCCAGACGTCGATCACGAGAGCGACGCTGAGACACAGATTTAAAGCCTTTGCCCGTTAAACTGGATCAATATATTCGCTCGCATCATCACTATCTACAATAGTCAATAGTCAGATAGATTCCACGACATTCATTTCGACGCCACCAATCTCGACTGAATGGGACTGAGACCACAGCCTTGGTCACTCGCTTCGACCACGCGTACTTGCGCACAACGTCCGTTCCGTTCTTGCTTGTTTCATCGACAAAAACCGCTGGCTCTGGATACGAATAAAACGACGCCATCTCCCGCTGGTACGTCTCGATCTCCAACGGAATCGCCCCGCGCGCTCGCTTCTCGACCACTTTCCGCGACAACTTCAAATCGGACCACAGTGCACGCAGTATAGTCGCATGGGAAATGGCCAGCATGCACCCACAAAACTTGCGTTTCAGCTCAGCTCGGAGCTCGTCCACAAAAAAAGCACGGGTGGGTCTTGGTGCATGCCGAGATTAAATCGAGCACGTCCGCTGGATAGCGTTCGCGCCGCACACGTTTCTTGGGCATCACGTTCCCTGTAAGCTTGAGGCTGAGATACCACCGTCGGATTGCTCGGTTTTAAACGCCGAGAATGCGCGCACCCTCGTTCAATTCTACATCGCACACGCACACTAGCGTCATAACCCGCCAGCGCATATCCCCTGAGTACATCGCAGACTGGAGTCCTCCCCTCTTTCTAAACCCCGTCAAAAATATATTGGTTTCCTTCTTTGGAGAATTTGGAATCCCGATTTGTGATCGCCAGCTCGCGCTGAACTGGAGGGCGGCAAAAACTGTGAATTCGACAAAAGAATTTAATTTTTATAAAAGTGTACACGACGCGGGACTCGAACCCGCAACCCCCAGATTCGAAGTCTGATACGCTATCCATTGCGCCAGCCGTGCTAATGAGTTTATTCACAAATACATCGAGTTACTAATTAATAAGTAGCGGTTGAGCGCTCCCAGCGTTGCTTTCAGGTGTCTCGGAGGAGAAAGAAGAATGAGTATGCAAGGCATGGTAACCGGAAAGTTCTCAAGGGATCGACTGGATTCTTCGTGTTAGCTAATTTTAATGAACAATGTGAGCCACCGAGATAGAAGCTTTTTCGGTAGTGCTAAAAAATGTCAGACGCATGATCAGAATTCCCCCTCAGAGACAGAAGTGGCTTGGTTTTCCTGTTTACGATGCCAGAGAATTCAAACACTCATTGTTGAGCCGGTCCAACCAGTTTTGAACCTACAGTGTTTCCACAACAACACCGAAAAATCTTGTCATCAGCCCAGTCGCCGACAGTGGTATTCACTCTTAGCCTGGTGGTCGAAATCTGAAGGATAGGCACCCGTCTCTATTTACCTTTTTAAAGGAAAATACAGACGGGCACTCATCTTTCAGGTTTCGATGTGGCAACTGACATTTTTTTGTTTTTACAATCATCTTGGCCATGACTCGCACTCGGTCAACGATATGGTTAGGGTCTCACTTCAATTGATTTTCACTAAAAAAAAATGGAGAATGGTTAGAGCATCTCCACTCGACACGGTAAAACGCCCCAGAAACACTTTTCCAGGGATAATTTTCCCGGAGCGTAATCTATTTTCCCACCGCGGCACTGCAAACTGTAAATCTGTATATTTCACACTCCAAAAAAGACGCTGTCACTGCAAACGGTCGCCACTTTGCAGTGCAGAAGCTGATTTTGAAGGGTTGCAATTCTCAGATTTCCTCAGTATTTTCATCAGAATCGGATCAGGTTTGCGCGGGGAATCCAGCGGAAACTTCAACTCGCAGCGAGGAAACCATCACTACAAGTGCGGCGAGAGCGTCGAAACAACCAACGAGTGTGAGGTACGGGCGTCCGAGTCATGATCACTTCCACTGTACCCGCGCCAATGCACTGATAATTGAGTAGGATGGCGACGCGTAGCAGAGGCTCCAACTTTTCCGTTGCCGAAGAGATCCAGCTCTGCCGATCGTATTTGGCGATCGGCAAGGACGCCACGACTGCCACCAACCAGACTGCGGGTACATTCTGGGAACGTATTTGGCAGCACTTTGAGAAGGCCATGGGTCCGGGTGCTGAAGAGCGGACTCTGCGATCGCTGGAGAGCAAGTGGAGTATCATCAACGCGGGGGTCAGCAAGTTTGTTGGAGCAATGGCGATAGCCGTGGGCACTCCAGTGTCGGGTGAAAGCGCCGAAGACCGAATCGACCGCGCTACAAAAACGTACCATGCACTCCAAGGAAATCCTGCCGCCGAGGAAGACACAACGAACACTCCCTCCACCAAAAATAATACGAAGAAGAAGGCCAAGGGGCTGGCTTTCAGGTTTCTCCATTGCTGGAGAGTTCTGGAGACAGAACCCAAGTGGCAAACGTTCCGTGAAGATGGAGAGCAAACGCAAGGCACAGACGACATCTCCGTTGTCTCTCCACCCCCTGTTACTCAGCGCCCAGCAGGCATCAAGGCTTCAAAGGCTGAAGCGAAGAGTGCAGCTGTCATGGAGGCCACGTACAAGCGTCTGGCCTCGGCTACAACTCAACTGGCTCGCTCCAGTATCAAGCAGGTGAAAGCACTCGAAGATGCAAGCAATCTCGTCCTCTTCTCGACACCGCTTGCTAGTCTTGACCCCGCTGGCCAGAGTTTCTATGAGCTCCGTCGTGCCGCAGTGCTCCAGGATATGGCTGCCATCGCTGCAGACACACCACTGAGCCAGACCGTTCCTGTCAACAACGGAAAAGAAGCCCAAGGTACAGAGGAGGCCGTTGGCAGTTGCCCCATTTGAAACGATGACACACCAACCGCTGAGGTTGATCCGTGACGGTGGTAGTTGGCTTGCATCACAGCCCAAGAATTAGATTTGAACGTCATTTTATTTATCATGCCATGCATGAGTATCAACACCCTGATTTATGAGTGGATGAGCTGTTCGTGTTGCTGCTTGAGCGACCAGAGATGCTCGACTAGATCAGCTTGGAGTGATTTGTGTCTATCTGCGTCTCGAATCGACGACATGGCTGTCAGAAGCTCATCGAACACCATTGACTCTCGCGCAGAAGACTGAACTTGAGTGGCCTCGAACGGAATATCTTCTTCGCCACCACGTTCCTCCTCGTCTTCAATGATCATATTGTGCGTGATCACGCACGCCTTCCACGTATCGCGCAGATGCTGGTGGCTCCATGAGCGGGCAGGCTGCGTCAAAATGCCGAAACGGCCCTGCAACACACCGAAGCATCTCTTCACGTCCTTTCGAATAGCTTCTTGCTTTTTCGCGAACCACTTTTCCTTTTCTGTTTGAGGCTGGCTGATGGTCTTCACGAACACTGACCACCGAGGATAGATGCCATCGCACAACAAGTAGCAAGTCTTGTAGTTGTTGCAATTGACTCGAAATTCATACGCAGGTGCGTTACCTTGCAGCAAATTGACGACCAATGGCGACCGATCCACGACGTTAATGTCATTGTTGGAGTCCGCCGTTCCGATATAGCTGTGCCAGATCCACAAGTTGCTAGTTGCAACAGCTTCCATGATGATGGACGCAGAACCACCACGATCTTGGAACATGCCCGCCACGCACCGGAGCAATTCTTCCACACCCAATGGGTGCAATCGAGTGAGCCGAACATTCCCTCAAAGCCACGGCGCGCGTTAACCTGTACGTGTCGCGCGATGTCAGCAGCAGTAGGTTCTCGCAGATATTCATCACCAAACGCCGCAATGATGGCTTGGGTTAAACGGCGGAAGCTCTCCGTCGCCGTCGTATTGCTGATTCGGACGTACTCGTCGGTCGCATCGGCAGCGATTCCGTAGCAAAAATGCGTAGGGCTGCCGTGATCTTCTGGTATGGCGAGAGCCCGCACCTGCCGACAGCGTCCGGCCTCTCATGAAAATAATCATCCTTGGCCAGCGCGCCATGCAGAATCCTTTCGAACACCGCGCGGCTCATGCGAAAGCGGCGGCGGAACATGCGCTCTGGAAACAGAGGCTGATCTGCGAAGTAGTCCGAAAACAGGCGCGCGTGGCCCCCAGCATGGTCACGATTGATGTTGGCTGCCCTGCCACGTCGCGATCCGCCGTGCTTCTTCGTTGGCTGCTCACGCGCTCCCCACTGCACGGCATCATTGACGAGCCGCATGACGAGCAGCTCTTCAGCCTCGTCGTCTTCACATGCGTGGTGTTTCGCGAGTAGCCGCTGGGCGCTCGAGCTCATTTCCTTCTTGCTATCTCGTTTCTGTTGTGTCTGTGGGTTTTCAATGCCGGATGGGGGATACGCATTTTTACCGTGCATAAATTTGCGAAGGGTCGTATCTTTCACGGTAAACCCACTTTTACACAACCAGAAATACCGTGTCGAGTGGAGATGCTCTTAGCGGCAACGAATATTTTACCTAACCAGCAGGTGTTTATTTCTCAACTCCTGTAAGGTATTTGTTTCTTGGGGGTATTACATCAAACTTTGGCGAAGAATCAAACCTTAATAATAGACAAATTCTCTGGGCTACTTTCCAGAGTTCTACAGAAAACATCATTCCCCCTTCAAAACGATTATTTTTATAATTAATGAATGCAGTGCGTCGCCCGGGAAGCTCTGAATATTCAGATATAATTTTGAACTTCCGCCAATCACTGTTTCTGATTTACAGTGTTTGGTTGACGTTTTCACCTCTGCCTCCGCATTGACGTCTGCGCGACGTTGACGCCGTCGAGATTCATTGTGATGATTGTTGTTTGCGATAGAACTTATGACTTCCTCGGTTTTGTCAGACGGCTGGCAACACTCGGCAGGCTCTCGTGGGCGACGAAGAGCGTTCGGAATTGAACTCAATATTTCTTGAATCAACCACACATTTTTTTAATTCAATGATGCGAAAAACGAAGCTCCAGCTCCCGGAAATCCCTCAATATACCTTTAAAAAAAAGCACGGAGCGACACCCAAGAGAAATACGTGAATCTAACACCCGAGAATTTCATGTCGATGCTCAATCATCACTGGAAGCTTCCGACGCCGCGAGATCTGGCTCAGATTGGGGATTCCGCTTTGAGGTGCTTCTTTATGTGAAGCGAGCGACACAACCTGGACAGTTCCACCGCGCGACTGCCTGGCGAGTTGAGCAAGTCGGGCTACAACGTATGGCGTACAAAACAGCCAATTCGGTGTCGTTCGGGACCATAGCTGCCCACCACCTCGATGTGGTGCATGCGAGGCGGCTCCAGTCTGCCTCGTTCGAGGTTCCTGATGATAATACAACCGCCCAGGTGATGGAGTTGGATCGTCAGCGAGGGTCTATCCGACAGGCGGCGAATGAAGCAGATGAAACACCGAGGACATGCAGCATCACGATTCGATTGAACGAGCTTTGGATGCCAGTAGAAGTCGACATCCTTTCACTGCGCCGAGCAATTGGCCTGATGGACCACGGTAATTTTTCCCAGGGCATCTTTTACGAGTTCATCCCAGCAGCTCCAACGAACACAGACATGGAAGACACTGATCACGCCGTGGATGAGGTAATGGAAGATGAGTGACTCAGAAAAAACTCAGAGCTAATGAAACGCATCAATATATTCGTCGTGTTATTTCGAGTTGGCGCTGATTTGCATCAGCTCATCAAAGACTTAGTTCTTCAGCTCCGTGTTCAAATAACCACAATGGCGAAATGCCCCAACTCAACCAACGTCTTCCCGGCGAGTACAGACGCGCATTGCGACTTCGAGAACTTGAGCCGGGTACACCAGAAAGACAAGGTTTGCATGCTTTTGGAGCCACCGCTTTAGCAATCCAAAGCATGGCTCAATCGGTTAAGCTGTGGGCAATAAGGAGGTAATGAAGTGAGATGCGCATCGCACTGATGAATAGCCGACTGCAGCTCCGGGTATGCGTGAATCTTAGCATTGTCCATAATGATGAACGAGCGGGGAAGTGACCATGGGTTGAGATGACTTTCCTCACGAAAACTTCATGAAACTTCGCCGGAGTAAATGTTCCCTCTGTCCACTCCCAACCGAAGAATTCGTTCACGTCAAGTGCCGCCAGGATAGAAAAACGTTTCCCCTGCAAAATGGCAGCTTGATGACTGCTTTTGTGTTTCGTTTTGACCAGCCGTAGCGACGATATGCATGGCGGCCATCCTTAGCGGCCTCATCGAGAAAAACCAGTTGCTCCGCGAACAAATAAAGAGGCAAAAGCTTCTCTCGGTAGATCTAGATCTCGCCTGGAGTCGCCTTGAGCGGCCATGGAGAGCACCTTGCGACTCATATCTAAGTCGCAGTTGAGAACACGACAAATTGTTGACGTTGATACATTGGGAAGGGTCTGGAAGCGTTTGGTGATCTATTCACGCAGTTCCTCTATGTAGAACGTGGGATGGCCTGGCACATAAGCTTCCACAGCCGCCAGGACGCCAGGTGGCCACCTCATGAATGTCTGCCGGACGCAGCGTTCGTTGGCGATTCCTTTCTCCAGGAAGAGCGCGTACCAACGGCGAATGGTCCGTTCCTTGGGGCCAAGCAGCTCTGACACATGCACGATCGGGACGTTGTAGACGTGTATGAGAGTTACGGCTCTCCAGCGAAACTCGTCGGAGCAGGCCACCATGTAGCGTTTGGTGCGTGCCAGCGCTTTCCTGTGTGCCTTTTTGTCGCAAGCGGTTGTTGGGCTTCTGCCGGCAGCCATTCCCTTCTTGGGTAAAGTTCTTGGGCTGCCCAGCCAATCACTGCAAGAATGCTGAGCTGTTCTAAAACTATCGGGTTTATACCATCGCTATCAATTTCAAATTCTTGAACGCCTGCTCGTTTTTTGTTTGAGACTGCGGCCGAAGGCACAGCAGTTTCCATTCTAGAAAATATTTGTTGGGCTGTTTGCTGATGTGAATTATCAACTCCTTTGAAAACATTTAGGATTGTCTGGGCTTTAGATTTTTATTTTGTTTTGCTCCGAAATTTTTTCTCCCTTTTACCGTGCAATAAATATAGAATAATAGGTGGCTTTCACAGCTTTCGAATATTTTAGCCTTGTCCAACGCTCAGAAATTTAATTTTAGCGGTAAAGGAAGCAAGTTGCGGCCTTATCTTGTAGCACACTAAGAACTTAAATAGTGATATTTCAATTTTTTTAAACTTCAACATGCAGGATAAACTTCATGCCAGCAATGAGGCCCCACGCATTGGGCCCAGCGAGGCACGCTTTGTTTTGTGATGGAGTGAGCAAGAGGCGAGCGAAACGGGCTAAAACCTAACATAGCCTATCCACTCGCGGCGCTCAGTTAGTACTTCCTCTGGTTTTTATTGAACTGGGCACTTGACAGGATCAGGTCCCCTGATCGCTCCACGCATTTTTATTCAGCGTGGATTGGCTTAAAACAACCCTCTCGATGAGGACTTTAAATAGGTCTTTTAAGCGATCGGATTGGCCAACATTTCGCAGAGTTACAATCAAAAGTGCTGTTTTGGTCTGATGACGTGCTTGTGTTTGGCCGAATGAAGCGGCTTCCAGTTTTCTCCAAAGGCTCGCTCTGGGCTTTCTGTTTGACGGGATGAAATGCCCACGAGTGAGGACCACTGGATAGTTTTTTGAGCGCCAAAAACGAGTGAAAACTTCCAAAGTTATGACCTCAAACGCATTTTGCGGCTTTGCTT
Organism: Nothophytophthora sp. Chile5; assembly: GCA_001712635.2. Taxonomy (NCBI): domain Eukaryota; phylum Oomycota; class Peronosporomycetes; order Peronosporales; family Peronosporaceae; genus Nothophytophthora; species Nothophytophthora sp. Chile5. The sequence continues at coordinate 14,791 of MBAC02008197.1, forward strand.
TTGTCATCCTCTTATATTTACCTCCTAAAGCATGGCCCACTTCTCGCTCCCATGCACAACGTTATGCATGTGGACGAGAAGTGGTTCAACGAAGACGTGGACCGGAAGACATTCTACCTGCTGGAAGGCGAGGAGGCCCCCACCGCCGGCGCAAGTCGAAGCACTTCATTGGGAAGACGATGTTTCTCGCCGCCGTCGCTCGCTCGAGGTGTGATTTGCCTGAATGGAGTCATTTTCTAAGGAACACCTCTAATATATAATACCTGTCCAACTTGATTTGTATGGATTCAATCATCTCGGCGTGGTGACCTTCGATTTGTGGCTGCTGGTACGGCGGACGGGTGGAACATCCAGATGCTGTGCCAGCCCCCAAACTCGCCAGATCTCAATGTTCTTGATTTAGTTTTTTGCATCAGTGCAGGCTTTGCAATATCGTTCAGAATGTAGAAATATTGGCGAGCTACTTCAGGAAGTTGAAGCTGCCTACAGAGCGCTGCCTGTGACGACGTTAGATGATGCATTTATAACTTTACAAAAGGTTCAGGAGTGTGTGATGAAGGTTGGCGGGGCGAATAATTTTGCGCTTCCTCACATTGGCAAGAAGATGCGAAAAGCTGGCACCCTTCCAGTATCATTTTCGATTGACCCCGCTATCGTTAGCGCGGTGGAGATGATCGTTACAAAGGGAAGGGAGCTTTGCTTGGAAAACCAAGGCATCAACCGTCATTTGCGTCTAATACATCGAATTAGCTTGTTTTTGATCGATTGACCTATCCTTCTTCGTTTTAATACCTGTCATAAACGATCGTTGCCCTGGATCATCTTTGAAATGCACAGTTCATTAAAAACCAAGCGAAAAACGAAGTGCCCAGTTCAATAAAAACCAGAGGAAGTATAATAGTACGGAAGGCGTCACAGATAAGATCTCAAAACGAAACCAACATATTATTGTTGATTTTACCAGGAAAATATATTTCGTATTGCAATAGTGAGCTTACAGCGCCTTCAGATACGACTCTTAATATAATAAACCATGCCTTTGTATCTTCCCAACGCCATTTCTCGAAAAGACCAACTATAGTATTGCTGTAAACTCAGAAGCATCCTCCAAGGTCCCCTCGAAGACACACTGTCGCAAGCCATTCATGATCGTTCAGCCGGGCAAGCCACCGAATTGAGACGGGAGGATCTCACTTCTGCTTTGGACACCAAGGCCCCAAGTCAAGCCTCGCCTCGCCTCTCCTCGCCCCCACCACCTTTTGAGACGCCAGCCATGGAGATGGAAGACGTCAACATGGAGCCTGAGCCTGTGCCGGGGTTTCTTGTCGACCGCCTCCGCGGCACCCCGGATAGCCGTGAGGTGCTCAGAGAAGTCGCGGACCGATTCCGGTGGATGCCAGAGAACGACATGCTTCTCCGCGGTGTGCGCTTCAGACTTGTATTTCTCCACGACCACGTCGCGTCTCTGGGCCCGCTGAATTCGCTGCAGCCTCAGTACGCCGACATTCTTGTGCGTTTTTTAAAGTTGCTGCGCGATAAGATTCTCTTGGTGCGGCTCGCCAAGATGGACACAATCGTGCAAATGCTGAGGGATCTTCATCGCCGCATTGACGAGATCTTTCGGAGTCTCGACTTGGCGGACAGCAAGGAGATGACGCAATGGGAGTCTGAATGGGAGGGCGGCTGCAAGAGTCAACGCAGCAAATTGACTCAGTTGTTGTTGGACACGAAGGATCGCAAACTTGTGAACGATGTGAAGGGAGGAGACAAGAAAGTGGACGAGTTGCTCATGTGCTTTTTAGTTGCGCTGGACTCGAAGAACCTGTCGGAGGAGGAGCGTGTACTCAAGCAGCGGACATTCGATCGAGTCGCGGGCTATAGGAAGGTGAAAGGCCTCCACATCTTCGACTGGTTTATCCCCATCGAAAGTGTGGACTTCGAGGACGAAGCTATTGACATTGGCACCTTCGGTGTGCCGAGACGCGGCTCATGGATTCACGACGGGGTGCGCCAAGACGTGGTCGTGAAGCTTCTCTTCGAGGAGACTGGTAACTCCGCCGACGAGCTGTTCCTGGAGCAGCTGGCGTTCTGGTTCAATCTTCCACCACACAAGAACATCCTCAAACTCCATGGCGGGTGTCACGTGAATTCACCGCCATTCTTCGTGTGCGAAAATGCCCATAACGGGAACCTCGGTGACTTCTTCCTTGACGAGAGCAACATGCCGCGGTTCTGGTTCATGTTCCTCCAGCTGGCAGAAGGACTCAAGTTCCTTCATGACAAGAAGATCGTGCACGGCGGGCTGAAGTGCAACAATGTCTTGGTGGGTGAAGACAACACGGTTAAACTCGCTGACTTCAACTTCAGTCGCATCCGCAGCCTATCGCTGGGTCTAAGCGAGAACGGCGCGAAGGCCCAGAGCGTCGCTGTTCGTTGGAAGCCGAGGGAACTTTTGAACCAGTGCGGCTCGGAGCTGCCACGACTTGAGTCTGACATCTACTCGCTGGGCATGTGCATGATTGAAGCGCACACCCAGGAGCCTCCGTTTGGTTTCATCAACGACGATGAAGTGCCCAAGAAGATCGACAGCGGGGAGATCCCTTCGCGTCCTGAGGAGTTGTCGGACGTCGAATGGGAATTCATCAGTCAACTTTGCGCGGTGGACTACAGCACGCGACCGACCATCGACGAAGTCATTGTGACCATTCGCACATTTGGAGGTCAGACGGCAGCAGGCGGCTAGATGTCGAGAGGAGGTCATCCGCCAATACATCTTATGTTGGTTCCAGTATTTGCTGACGTCAACCCTGGTGAGCTCGCACATTGAGAGCGTCGTTGATTCCAGGGACAAGACGCTCCCTCACCGCGTCCTGACCATCACACTCGGCACTTTTTGCTATGCATGCATGTCTTCACGCTCGCAGTTATCCCAATTTACTAGCAGGAGAGAGATCAAGTCAGTAACACTTGACAAATCAGTTTATTTGGTTTCGACATTGCGTTGCCCTGCGACGACAGCAACGCGAACGCGCACATGCGCCTCGTTTCGGATCGGCTGCTGGATTCGGAAGCCCGACCGCCGTCCTACGCTCCATCAGGCGCTGGGAGGTTCTCAGCAGCTGCAAGGATTCCAATCTCCTCAATAACCGTCTCGAGAGGCGGGCGGTCGTGGAAATCCGAGGCGCACAGTCGCATGATCATCTCCCAGGTCTCGTCCGCAATAGGCACATCCTCCGGCCGCGGGTGGCAGCCTCCCTTCATGATCAGGTCCATCACGTCGGTGTCGTTCGTCATTCCGAACGGGATCTCCTGCGTGATGGCCTCGATCATACACATGCCCAGCGAGTAGATGTCGGACTCGGGCGGAGGTTTCCCCGAGCCAGTCTCCATCAGCATCTCCTTCGGCTTCCAACGGACGGACTGGATCTGCGCTCGAGACTTGTTGATACTGAGTTCGATGGACAGGTTTCGAATGGCGCTGAAGCCGAAGTCGCCCAGCTTGGCCGTGTAGTTGTCTCCCACCAGGATGTTGTAACACTTCAAGCCGCCATGGACAGTGTTTCTCGCATGGAGGAACGCCAAACCTTGCGCCACCTGGAGGAACATGGACCAGAATCGCCCTTTGTTGGCTTCCTCCCCCAGGAAATCCACCAGATTCCCATGGTGCGCGTCCTCACACACGTAGAACTGCGGTGAGCTGACGTGGCAACCGCCATACAACTTGAGGACGTTCGGGTGATCCGGAATCTCGCTCCAAATCTCAAGCTGCCTCAGGAATGGTTCGTCGGGAGCGCTGGCTGTTTCCTTGAAGAGCCGCTTCACCACCACATTCTGCCGTTCACCGTCGTGCAGCCAGGAGCCACGACAGACCTCTCCGAAGGTTCCGATCCCGAAGGGCTTGTCCTCACATTCCACGTCTTCGCTCGAGATGAACCAGTAGAACACGGAGGGCCCTTTGAGTTTTGCATAGCTCAAAGCGCGATTGTAAGTGGTTCTCTTGAGTTGGCGAATCTCTGGCGGATCGTCCGTCTCCAACTCACTCTGCAGTGCCATCAGCACTTCTTGCAGCTTCTTGTCGGTCTTCATCTCATTCGTGAGGCTGTCCACCGTGCAGTCAACGACCAACCCCGCCAGTTTGGCTTGTTGTTCAAGGCAGAGCTTGTCCCAATCCTCCTGCCAGTTTGGCGCGGCGTCGCCCTCTACCAGCCCCAGACCCGCCGTGACGTCGTCCAGCTCGAGATGCAGCTCGCGGATCACTTGGACGGTCGTGTTGCGCTTGGCCAGACGCATCAGCAGCGGCTTCCGCTCCATCAGTCGGTTGAGCCGCACCATAACGTTGACGTATTTGCGTTTCAGCGGGTCTTCGGTGTCCAACGGGGCGACGCGGTCGTGGAGAAGCACGAGGCGGTCGCGCACACAGCAGCAGAGCGGCTCACTCTCCACCATGAACCTGCACTTCATACGGATCCTCTTGAGCGTGTCGAGGCTGGACTTGCCGTTGAGTCGGTCCGAGACGAAGCTGGCTGAAAGAGTCTCCATTCTGCGCAGTAGCTTCTTGCGCAGGAGGGAAATGCGCCTTGCGCAGCGAAAGCTGGAGTGAGGAAGCTGCGGTTTGGGTGCTTCCCTTCGCGTGGGAAGAAAACGCTATCCATCGCCAAGGGCAGACGGGTCGGATGTGCATGCGAGCTCGGTTTCCGAGGGGTATGGAATCTCGGAGGAAGATCTCTCTCTTGACCAAGCGTTCTCGGTTTGAGATGCAGCGACTTCAAGTTGAGTTGGTGGGCAAGCAAACCGCCGGAGGAGAGCAGCTCAATGCCAGTGTCGAGTTTCATGAGCACACAGTCTGCGTGTGCCGCTCTGAAGGTTGGCAGTGGGTGGGAGGAATAGCTTATCCCTGGAATCTCAGAAGGCGGAAGGGGCCACCCTCCATACTATGCATTACGTAGCACACAAGACGAATAAGCTTAGCCACATCCTGCAAGCTCGAGAATATCCGTATGCCCTCCAAGTCGACACGACTACCACCCCGACCAGCTTGCACATTCATTACTACACGTAGTCCGAAGTACTGCATAGTACCTGCCAACTGACTTCGTTCTGTCCCCCAAGATCGCAGCCGTCCTACGCTCCCTGCGGCACTGGGTTCTGCGCTTCCTCTTCACGGGCAAACGCGCGGATCTCCTCAATCACCACCTCGATGGTCGGGCGGTCGTGGAAATCCGAGGCGCAGAGCCGAGTGATCAAACTCCAGGTCTCGTCCGCAATCTCCACGTCATCCGGCCGCGGGTGGCAACCTCCCTTCATGATGAGCTCCATCACCTCTTTGTCCTCCATCATCCCGAACGGGATCGCTCCGGTGGTGGCTTCGATCATGCACATGCCCAGCGAGTACATGTCGGACTGGAACCGCGGCTCCTCGTTGCCCTCTTCCTGCAGCATCTCTTTGGGCTTCCAGCGCACGGCTTCCGACTGCACCTTGGAGGAGTTGGCGCTCAGTCCCATGGACAAGCTGCGGATGGAGCTGAAGCCGAAGTCGCCCAGTTTGGCCACGTTCTTGTCGCCCACCAGGATGT